>ML794746.1:250469-269787 GCA_009831015.1 Picea engelmannii | reverse complement strand
GGGAGGGAGAGGGATATAGAGAGGGGGCGTAGAGGGAGGGATAGTGAGTGAAAGGGAAACAGAGAGGGAGACATAGAAGGGTGGGTAGAGAGAGAGCGAGAGGAAGGGGAGATACAAAGAGAGACAAAGAGGCGGAATAGAGAGATAGTGAGACTAATACTAACAAAGAGGAGAGAGAGAAAGGGTGGGAGAGAGAGGGGGGCGTAATAGAGGAAGGAGGGACAAAGGGGCAGAGAGAGAGATAGAGAAGGGGGGATAGAGAGGGAGTGGGTGTGAGAGTCTAAGGAAAGTTAAGGAAAGGTCTAATTCTAGGTATTTCCATGCCATTTGATATCTAAGTCTTTCCATATCTAGTTCTTACCATGTATAGGAGTGTGAGAGGGAGAGAGGGGGAGACAATCAGGAGGGGTACAGACGGAGACAGAGAGGGGAGGTAGATGCAGGAGAGAGAGAGAGAGAGAGAGAGAGAGAGGGAGGGATAGGGGAATGGCAAAGAACAAATAGCTTATAAGAGCATGTGTGTGGTCTTAGGAACGCATGCACGTTCTTATAGCGCATGTGCGTGTTCCTAGAGCGTGTGCACGCTCTTAAGAACACATGCGCATTCTTTTGAATTCAATTTTTTGGGGGCGGGATTGATAAGGTGTATGCTTACTTGGTTGCCTTGGATTTAGGCTCGGGATGACAAACCTAGTGGTTTAGTCTGCAAATTGATAAAAACCTCCATTTTTGTGAATACCTCTCTATATCTCTATCTTTGACATTATTTTTCTATAGTCTAAACAATTCAGTTGTTGACGAAACTACAAACATAGATAGAGCCAACTATGCAGACTCCAAATATATAAAAAAAAATTAAATTAATATTGTTTACTATTTTTACTCTATTTTTGTCTTTGCATATATCAAAATCCTAGAATACATACCTCTCTGATTTCTTCTATAACTTTTTGTCGGCTTAACCATTTCTCGAATAAGTTATATAAGGCACTATAGGAGACCAATATCTGCAATTTGAAAAAAAAAAAATTATCATGTTAAGACACTCTTATCATGCCCGAACAAAAGACGTCGTAATTTCAGGGATATGTTGATTTTTTATAATTTTAAAAGTATATAAAATTAATATCATAAATTTCCAAAAACTACATTGCACAAGAATAACGAGTTATCTACAAGCATACAAGTTTTAGGAATGAAATGTCATCATTAAGGTACTCAACAACTGCATGAACAAAAACATATACCTTATATTTTGTTGGAAAAATAAGATACCATTGTTAGAAAAAATAAAATTTGGCATAGGGATAAAATCATGAATATGGGTAACACTTTCGTGACAAAAGGGTCTCCAAAATTCCTAGCGGCAATTTTTCGGCCGAAAAATTGTTGCTAGGAATTTTGGAGACCGAAATCTTTTTCGGCTGAAAATTTGCACGTCAAATTTAACGGTGCCCTCAAAATTTGTGTACAATGTTTTTCAGATAAATTATTTTCCTGTGGTAAGCATATTTCGGCCGAAAGACTTTTCGGCCGAAATGTTTATTTTTAACGGATTCCGTTAAAAACTAGGTTTCGGTCGAAAACCAAAAAATGGGACTGTTTGCGAGAAACTACAAATTCTCTCCATCTTACTTCATCTTTGGAGGTAGCAGACTCCTACAAATACTCAGAATTTAGTTTCAAAATTGATACCAACATTTTTAAAATTGAATCTACTTTCATTGGGTATAATTTGTTTTCATTTTCATTGTTTTTATCTAGTTTTATTTAATTTTATAAAAAAATCACTGCATAATATTTTTAGGTGAAATGAAAAAACCATTTCTCTAAAAATACACAATGGAAAATTATGGAAAATTTATATTCATAATGCTTAAACTGTTCTCTTCAAAAATGTATTTTTAGATTTTACTTTTAAGTAAAAATTAAGATGGATACATGGTGGAGGAAAACATGTATTTAAAATCTGTAACTTTTTCAGATTGGTCAACTTCAAAAAATTCTAGAAATTATAATATTCATCTGTTATATTCAAAACTATAGTCATCACAAAATAGAGTCTATGTAGATTGTTGTAGTATATTTCATTTGTCAAAAACAAAAGTTTAATAATGGATACATTGTTATGAGAAAAAATAAGTCATTATCTTTCCCTTCATTTTTAAGGAACATGTTGTCACACAATTGTCAAATTGACATATCAAATCTCAATAAAAAAAATTGAAAAGTAGTCAGTAGAAAGCTAACAAAATTCTTCACAAGTTTTTTTTATAGTAAAGTAAAATTCTGAATAAAAAAAGTACTTTTGTTTACCGGAAGTTGAAGAACATGTTAAAATTAAAAAAAAAAAATGTCATAAAACAAGCAAAAGTGTTATCCATCTTCATGATTTTACCCATAGTTAATCACAATTTCTATGTATAAAAATTGTATATTCAGAAAGATAATTCAATTTCCTACATTTCATATTCTTCAAATTCATTGTAAAGTACCTTGAATAATTAAAAAAATGTTGTTTTTCAGTGGGAGATGTGAGAGTCAACATGCATGCGAGAACATGAAATTCAAATGGAAAAGAAAAGAAAAGAGTTTTTTACAATTGAGGTAGAAGAGAGGAAATGTGTGTTGAGTACTCGGAGAGAGTAGTAGCCATAGTGGGTTTTGTGGAGAAATCTTAGAATTGGCAAATGCATGAAGAAGCAGACTATGAAGTTTGTAAGTGAGATTTATGTGGAAGAAATATTACCCAAGTGAACAAGTGTGTTGTTGGGGTTAGAATTGATGTTATAACTAGAATTCTTAGAGTCCCTAACATAGAGATTTCCTTTCCAACATATGCTAAAGCAATGGAGAGAAGTGTGATATCTTAAAGGACTATGTAGTAGAGAAAGGGATCTCATTCCTTGGATTGTGTGGGTTGAGGGGAAAGAGAGATAATTGATTGGAATTGTTGTAGGAATTAGTGTGTTGTGGGTTATATTGGGTTGTGAGTGGACAATAGACACTTATATGAAATCTTTGTAGCCCTAATTCGAGGGTGACTTGCTGCTGAAAGATTTGAATTAGTAAATCTATTGTTGGGTGGAACAACCTACGTATACAACTAGTTATGTAAATATTTGCAAAAATAAGTGCTCTTATTCATTATGTTTATTTCTATTAAATGTTAGGTTAAATTTCTCTTCATTTTATTTTGAATTTTTTTAATATTTAAAAGTTGTTGTGTGAATTTTTTAGTATTTAAACATTATTTTATGTACATAGGATGATGTGCATTCACATTTTTAATTTTCATGTTAATTATTTGTATCATGTTGTATTTTATCTATGCTTTAATAGGTAGCAATTTATATTATTGGGTTCAAGTAGTAGGTATACTAAAATATCATTTGCAGATTTCTTTTAATAACTTTCCATTTAGTAATATTTTTATAAGAACTTATAAATAAAAAATAATATATAGTTAAATTTCTTAAACACTTCATAAAATTATTTCAAATTTAAAATATTTTATTAATACATATATTTACCTTTCATTTAACAAAATTCCTAATAAATCAAATTCAGTGGCTTCCATCTCATTTGATTTGATTCGTATGACCACCTAAAAATCAAATTCCTAATATCTAATAATATTTTTATAACCAATTAAAATCTCGCCACGTGTAAATCAAAATCCTTTGCAAGTTGCKTTAACATTGACTCTAGTAATAAATGTCCTGTCAATTACGTCTTAAAATAAAATCCCATGTGACTAACATGAAAATAAATGAAGATATAAAGTGCGTGCGAATGATGATCGAACACGTTATCTTTAATCATCTTTGACACTTTCTACCTAAACATCCACAAATTATTATAATTTTTTTAATCATCACATTCTAAATAAAATATTAAATTCTAACAGACTTATTTTGTTGACAGCGAGCGTTATAAGTTGTGTGAGTATATTTTTTAATCATTTCTTTGATATGAAAGATAAGTTGTGTGAGTGCCCTTTTTTCACCATTTCTTTGATATTCTTCATATCATTAAATTTTGCATTTTAATTTTAAATAATTATAATTTTTATTTCATTTCTAATGGAACCTTTCAATTTTGTATCTTTGTATTTTTTAATTATTAAAAAAATTCAAATTAAAAAAATTACATTAAATTTTAATAATTTTTATATTATCTAGAATAATATTTCTACATTCTTTTTTACAAACAATAACAATATAACAATATTCTAAATTAAGAATCTACAAAACTCGCATTTAATTATGTTCTTGGGTAATTATGTTCGATACTATACATTAATGTTTACAATATTCCAAGCTATAATATGTAGTATTCAACTAGAGTCTTTGCAATATTTCCGCATTTAATTTTTTTTTGGGTAATTATGTTCGATAGTATACATTAATCTTTACAATATTCCAAGCTATAATTTGTAGTATTCAAGTGGAGTCTTTGCAATATTTCATGTCCCTAATGCTTTAAGTCTTTGCAATATTTCCGCATTTAATTTTTTTTTGGGTAATTATGTTCGATAGTATATATTAATCGTTACAATATTCCAAGCTATAATTTGTAGTATTCAAGTGGAGTCTTTGCAATATTCCATGTCCCTAATGCTTTAAGTGTATTATTCAACACTACCAACTGGAGAAGTAAAATAAGGCATGTAGTAATACCAAAAAATAAATTGGTATGATTATTTAGTATTTTATAAAATAAAAAGATGATGGGAAAAAACAAATACATAATAGTTTGCATATACTAATAAATATTTACATAAATAATTTAAAATTTTATTTATGATATGTAAAGAGGTAGAAAAAAAAAATAATAAAAAAAAAACACAATAACACAATCTTCTCTTATTATTGTTGAAACTAAATAGTAAATAATTTAGAATTTTATTTATGATATGTAAAGAGGAAGAGAAACAAATAATAATAAAAAAACATAATAACACAATTTTTTCTTATTATTGTTGAAACTATATCTAACACCCCCCTCTTAGTGGTTACCTTTGAGGCTTACAAACACAAGTGACTTGAAATTTCAAGCTTACCTTTGGAAAGAGCCTACAAACTATTCCAAAGTGGGACAATAAAATTATACAATTGCACCATCTTGTACTAATTGTTGAACATAATGGTCACATTCCTCAATATGCTTTGGTATCAATATGATAAACAAGGTTCTTTGTCAACGTTAATACACTCCAATTATCACAAAATAATGGTTTCATTGATGCTTGCTCAAATTCCAAATCACAAAGCACCTCCTTAACCATACTTCTTCTCTTGTCGCTTCCACTATTACTTTGGACTTTGCCTCTATAAAAGACAACACAATAAACTTTGTTTATTTCTTACTACTCCATGAAATTTAACTTGCATCAATGTTGAACATATAGTGTAATACTCCTAGGCCAAACCCAACTGTAAATATAAATGCACATGTACTTATGTTGGTGAGTTGTTTGATATCATTTTTTGTATGCACCTTCCATGGTATATTGCACACATGTACTGTGCACTAAAATGATGAAATGTGCACATTCCAGGATACCGCACGCAACAAATTTAAGTGCGCATTATTTTGACGCCAGAGAGCCTTTGTGTATATGTTGTGTTTTATAGGCTAGTGAGCCAGTTATTATAAGCTAAGAAGCTTATGTGTGGAATTATGCCAGAGAGCCTAGATGCTAAAGGCCAGTGAACCTATTTTTGTATATGTCTTATCATTAATATAATACATCGTTGTGTGTAAACCGACCATGATAAAAGAGTATGGGGGACTAAATTCCACTAGTTAGGGAAAGGGGGGTCTAAAAGTTAAGGAAAAAGGCTAAGCTAGGGAGCTTAAGCGAAAAAGGAATATTATGTTAATATTCTTTAAAGTATAAAGTTTGGATAATTATTTTATCCTAAGTTCTAAGGATGGGGACAAGTGGGACAAAGTAACTCTCAACATTACAAGTGTCAAGTTGGGAACATGCATACTTATAGTTTGGACTTGGTTCATTTTCTCATCCATTCATTCATTCCATCATCATTCACTCACTTATTCAACTGTCCTTCGTACCTCTTTGTTACTGTCAATGTACATGTAACCATACCATATCTGTACCCATACCTGTATCTATAGTCGGTTAACTTGGGAGCTAGACTGAAGAAGCAGGTTGTTAGCCCCGTGGGATATTGAAGAGTCGGGTTGTCAGGCTCGTGAGCAATTTCTCTCTAGGTGAGAGAATTGCTGGGAATTGATTCTCGAAGGTGCTACACTGTAGCTACAGGCTCTGAGACTTCTTGTCCGACTTGTTGCTGAAGCTCGGAAATGAAGTGGGGCAACCAAGGGACTGTTGAGTAGAGAAGGGGCACACTTCTTGGGGTGGGATAGGCATGTGGGGAATGAGGGACTGTAAGATGTTAGTTTGAGTTGGCACATGTGACATAGTCTTTCCTGTTGTTTGAGATACATCAGCCTGGTTAGGAATCCCTTTACTCGGGTGGAGTTTAGTCCCTGCTCGGCGGTGACCCACGACTGAGAGTGATGAGCAGTGTGGTCTAAGTCTGGGAGGTTCATGGAAGGTCTACATCTAGTTGGTGACATTTTTACAAGATAAGTGTCCATTTTGTGTTTAATTACATGCTGCATTATTATGTATGCGTTTATTTTTATGGGTTACTCATGTGTGTGTTGCATGTATATTTTTATTATCATTCTGTATGAATTTATGCATTTGTATGATTTAATTTTTATATATATAAAGTTCTGTAAGCTTTTCTGTATGCATATGTTTTTATTTGTATATAGTTCGAAATTTTTTATGTGGCATAGCCCAGTTGGATGTTGGGGATGTTACATATAGTCCTTGAAGTAGATTTCATATTGTCTACACAATTTGAATCAATAAAGACAACTCACTAAAATTTCACTTTTCTTAAATTCAAGATCAAATTCCAATCCCCTTCACTTACCATAGGATTATTTACGGAACATTCTAGTGATTCTTCTTAATTGCAATGATAATTAAATCTATTAATCCAACTAGAAAACTTAAGTCAGGTATTGTTAGATATATAATGCTACAAACCAATTATCAGAGGTGTATCATCCACATATTCTCAACAATATTTAATGATTTATTTTAAGCCCATTTCAAGAGGGGTAGAAACAAGATTGCAATCTTGACCATATAAAATCTCGCATACCTAGTATGTGAATGAAACTAATGTTCCCTTGTTGTCAAACTTCCAAACCAATATAATAGTGAAATAGACCTAGATCTATCATTTTAAATACACCATGCAATTTTTTATTTACTTTGCATATTAGAGTATCTTATTTGTCTTCTTTGAATGTTTCCTCTCTTCTCTCTTCTTTAGAGTTGAGATCTTTCTTGTTCCTCTTTATTATCACCAAAAAATGAAGTATTGACTTCATTCTTGTTAGTAATATCATAACACATAAAGATTTGCATTTTCAACAAAAACAACTTCTTTACTCACAATCAACCACTTACTAAGAGGATTGTACAACCTAAATGCCATTGATCTTTCACCATAGCCCATGAAAATAGATTTTTGTGTTTTTCTTCCCAAATTTTGTCTTCTACTCTTAGGAAAATGAACGCAAGAAATTCTTCCAAAACACAGAAGTGAGTTATGTTAGCTTTGTACACCCCTCCATACTTCAAAACAAAATAAATACTCCATTTTCTTAGCATTAACCATACATGTAGAGGTTTCCATAGTACATTGGTTCTTCCTTTAAGCAATCTCATTCAATGTGCCTTGCAACACTTGAAAAAAACATTAGAGAAAAACTCAACACCATGACCTCTGCATAAAACTTTCATGATTTACTATTGAGAAAGTAAACCTATACCTTTCTTAAAAAACATCTATGAATGTGAGGAAGTGCCATGAACCACTAGTAGAATCTATTTTCATAGCTTCACAAATGTTATTGTGAACCAAACCAAAAAAAAATCTTTCCTTTCATAGTTTTACTCAAAGGCTTCACAGTGTTGTTTACCTATTAAGGAAGTCTCACACCCTTCAATAACACCTTTCATATGTGGAAAACCGATCACCATGCCATTTTTAATTACTAATTGTAGATGGTGAAAATTTGAGTGATCACAGCTCTCATACCAAAGTATATCACTTGAGATAATTATTATACCTCTGGTACCAAAGTATATCACTTGAGATCATTATTATACCTCAGGTACCAAAGTATATCACTTGAGATCATTATTATTTATTCAATGTCACCATCTCTATCCTAAATTTATATATTCTAATCTTATTAAATCCAATGGAAAAACAATATGCTTAATCAAACATCTATAATGATTAAAATTGACTTCAAAGTTGTAATCACAAATCTCACTTACCTAAATCCCTAAACCAAATTATATAGTATACTAAAATCATATAACACATTTTGAATACTTTTAACTTTACTATTAATTATTAAGTTAATTACATTAATGTTGCTCCATACCGTTGTATGCATTTGTAGTTGCTTTGCATCTCCACAAACAAGTTTTTCATTACCATTATCATTTTCATGTAATGAGAAAAGAGAAAAAAACACTCCTTAGAATTCACATGTTCTGATGCATTAACCTATATACCAACAACCACCATTAGATTATTTTTCTTTATCAACGATAAGATTAGAATTACTGAAAATATCTTTTCTTTTTATCATTATCAGGAATGACATTAACAAATCGATATTGTGCTTTAAGACAAACGCTTCCACATCTAAAACATAAAATTCTGATTTTTCCACCTTTTTGTCATTGGGACCATTTTGTTGTTCTCAAACCTTCTTTTTTGGAAATTGTAGTGTGTTTTTCTACAACGCAATCTCATCATCTTTGGCATTTGGACGACCATTTTCTCTTTCATATTTTAGCGTGAGATATCATTGTACCTCCCAAAACCTCTATGCCTTTGTTGGAATTTAATGTGTACACAAGTAAAGAAAAAGATATTAGTAAGTTATTAAGAGTAACTGATTTGAATTTTGAATTTTTTTTAAGTTGATCCTTTATCGTTGGACCTCCCAAAACCTCCTCTATGTCTTTGAAGGAATTTAAAGTGTACACAGGTAGCAAAATACATTAATAATTGATTTTAAAATTAATTGATTTAATGTGTAGACAAATAAAGCACTCTCAAAACCTCCATGCCTTCCTCCATGCCTTTGGAGGAATTTAATGTGTACACTTCCAAAACCTCCATGTTTTTGGAGGAATTTAATATGTACACATGTAAAGAAAAATACATTAATAAGTTATTAAAATTAATTGATTTAATGTGTACACAAGTTAAAAAAAAAATACATTAATAAGTTATTAAAATTAATTGATTTAATGTGTACACAAGTTTAAAAAAATACATTAATAAGTTATTAATATTAATTGATTTGAATTTTTTTAAGTTGATCTTTCATATCTTTAAAGTTGGTGGAGGTTATTTCAATTTTAATGACAATAACTTGTTTTTATGATGTAAAACTTTTTTTTCAATTGATATTTTAGACAAATTTTAGAGCTCCTCTCTTATCATCATATTTATCTTGACATGTTACATCTACATCATTTGATTTTTGCATCTTGAATTTTTAATTATACATATCTTTGAAGTTGGTGGAAGTTATTTCAATGAATCTCTTTCCTGCAACTTTAATAACAATAACTTGTTTCTATGATGTAAAGCTTTTTTTTCAATTGATATCTTCACAGAAATTTTTTCACTCCCCTCTTATCATCATATTTATCTTGACATGCAACGTCTACATCATTTGATCTTTGCATCTTGATTTTTTAGCTATACAATGTCCCATTTGCATATTGATTTTTTAGCTATACAATGTCCCATATATTTTTATCTGTAAAAAAACATATCATTCAAGCTTACTACACATTAACAATTTTTCCATTTAATTTATTATAATCATTCACAATGTTCCATATATTTTTAACTGTAAAAAAACATATCATTCAAGCTTGGTACACAACAACAATTTTTCCATTTAATTTATTATAGTCATTCACTAATGATCTATACACTGTTATGAATATTCATTAGAACAATTCATCACAATAGATCTTACAATATTCTGGAATCTTTTATTGTGCAGTGTATTTCCTTAGATCTCATATTTATTATTACTAGCTTAGTGCTAAAATTTATGGAAATAACTAAAACCTAAATTAAAGAACAAGAAAATAAACACACTATCCACACAAATGAACACAAGATGTGACCTAGGAAATAGGACATGAGAGAAAATGTAGCTAAAAGGTGAGGCCTATGCTCTACTCTATTTTTTTCAATTACTAAGTGCAAACTGTACAAATAAATGAGAACTCACTATGGAGTTGCAGACATGTGGCTTGAATCTTTGGTACATAATCTTCTACCTCCTTTGTTATGCTTCAATATCCCACTCTTAGATGCTCTTCTCAAATATGTAATAATAACAATACCAAAAGAATAAAACCCCTTCTCTTCCTAGCAACCTAGTATTTTACATAGCTTGATAGTAGTCTAGAGTTAGGGTTAGGGTTTTTACATGTCTCAACCTTCAATTAATGTTAGGGTTTTCAACACATGTGACTAGCTCCATATGTGTGAGCAACTGGGTCTAGAATCTTATTGGAAGTCCAAGTGTGACTAGCCCTGCATGTGTGAGAAATGGGGGCTAACCTGACATCCATTGAATACAATGATGGTCAACAAGGTAGGTCAACTTGTGGGAGGCATAAATTCCTCATATAAACTCCTATTGAGATGATTTTTGCACCATTGAAAAGCTTTTGGTGTGTAAAAAAACCTCAATGTGCTGGAAGCTATGCCCACAAAATTTTGACCCCAAAAATGTGATTTGATGCCTCACACATATCCAACCTACCCCTAAAATGGGCTTTATAAGAAAATTCCTCCAGTATGTCCACCTAAAAAGTACCAAGATAGTTGAAAATTTATGCAATAATCCATTCTTGACTTGCAATGCCATCTTCTAGACTTAAGACCCATCCACATAGTTGGTTTGGTCACGTCTATCCAATTATAAAACGGATAGGAAACCAATTATAAAACGGATTGGCAAACAACCCATAAATAATTTAGAACTTGGGAAATGAATATAGCTTCAACTAATCCTAGAGATTTTCCTCTCTGATATAAGAAATGAACCATAAAATATTGTCCCTACTCTTCTTTCAGCAAACAATGTGACTCCTCTCCTTCCATAAATGCTCTGAAAACCTGTCAAACGCACAGAAAAAACAGACAAAAAATAATAATGCACAACAAACTGTATGGACACAACAACACAATAATAATGCACAACAAACTATAAGGACACAACAACACAGTCTTCTGTCTCATTATTACTCTTATTAGGGACATGTGAAGTCTCTTAAAACTGACTAATTGAATACGATTGATTATTCAAACTAAAATGATTTTTTGAAATTAACTTATCTATTTTTGCAAGAATGTCCACAAATGAACATTATTAAAACTACATCTATGATTAACAGAACTCAGAAAATAAAACAAACACTACTGTGTATGCTTTTTCGCAAAAAAATAACACAGTTATCAAAACATTGCTTTTTCTCCCAAAAAAACAAAAAAAAATAACACAGTTATCAAAACATTGACCTGTATTCTCTGTGGATTTATAAATTTTCAGATATGAGGAATTTCTGAGCATGACAGTAAATATAGCGCTACATCTACCTTTCTTTGCAATTAAAATACTCACGCGTAACACAGTCTGAACATAGAAAAAGATATAGCAAACTATACTACATATTTCAAATATTGAGCAAAAACGCAGCAATAACAGAAAACAACTTTAAAAACTCTCTCTAGATGTATAAAAACTCCACGCCCAAAAAAGTCTTCTTTTACTAAAATAATTTTATGGATAACACAGCTCTCTGTCTCAGCATCACAGTGGGTAGGTATAGAGTTTTGAGTCTCCTTCAACGATGGACTCTTTTTTTCCCTAGGGGAAGTAAAGTTTTTCCCTTGGCGAAGAAAGTCATTGGCCAATTGGCTATTCGCTAGCTCAGCAGTTGCGGTGCAACATGGCATTGGATTCCAGGTTGATTGTGTTTGTGCTGCTGCTGCGCAATAGGAAGGAAATGGCCACGTTGCTAACTATAGCTGCAATAGACTCTTGTTGTTGGCTTTGCTTTTGCCAGTCCATTTAGGTTCAACTATGGAAAAAAAGCTACTTTTGCCAGGTCCAAGGTTCAACTATGGAAATACACATACGATAATAGCGAAAAAGACATGCCCTGATGTCGATATGAAGTATGAAACTTCAGAATTAGCAAGAAACTTACGGGAATTACACATCATTGGCAGGTGAGCTCGAGTACTAAAAATATCTGTATATACTCATTTATGTATATGCATTTGAGATAATAATTATAATAATGACCATCTTCCTCCATGGAAAAAAATCTGATGCACTGTCACGCACATAAACAAAAGCCAGGCCTACTCATTTATGCTTTAATCCAACTGGCGATAACATATAAACGGTAAATAAAACCAAAGAGAAATCCAAAAGCCACGCTTCATATTCATCACAAGATTCAGAACCTGTATACAGAAGCAAAAGCAGAATACGAAATTGTATTGACAGTTTCTCACCCGCTTGAAAGACAGAAGATGCATGCTGTTACAGATTTAAAGAGGAGACTTAACATTCGATGAATATACGAAACAGATAAGATTTACAGAGAGCTGCTCTCTTGGAAAACTAATTTCTAAATTGGAAAAGATTTACAGAAAGCTTCTCCCTTGGTGAACTAATTAAAATAATTTCAAAATCCAAGTGTTGATTTGAGTTAATCACGTAGAAGTTAATCTCAGGAAGGGAGCCTCACCGGAAATGGTCTGAAATTTTTGTTCTTCTCACGACATATATGTATAACCACACGCGTCTATGTGTTTCTCCAGCCCGAGATTCGACCTTGCGACCTTACACCTAGACTTGCCAAGCAGCATGAGCACCCGAATTTGAGTCAGCGAGTGCCTGCATGGCCTGAATCTGCATCTTTAGCGCCACGATGTAATCCGCGGCCTCTTTTAGGAAAACGGGCGTGTCCAATCCGTGGCTTCCCGGGATGAGCAACCTTAGGGTTTGCATACGAGAAGCCACGGTGACTCCCGTTCCTTTCAAGCCGCGGTGCCTCGAGTTTCCGAGAAATCGCCTGGCCAATTTCTTGCAAACCGCGGTCCGTTTGCAGGGGCTGCTTTTGCCAGACGCAGATGTCCTTACTCCATGGAGATTCCCTCTGGATTTAACAACTCGCAGTTGACAGCGGGATCTCTTGAGCCTAATAATGTATTTTCCAAGGATGGCCCGGCTCCACGCAGTTCGACCTCTTGACGTCATGGCCATAGACAGATCCGCAGCAAATTTCACGGTTCGAATTCGTGCCGAGGCGCTGGTTGCGTTTTCGATTCTCCCACGGCGCAGCACGGCCACCACGCGGCTGAAATATTTCCGTTGGAAACCGGCCCTCCATGCCGATTCTTTCCCACCTCCATAACGGTCTTCCATAGCAGCTCAGAAAATTAGAAAACCTAAAACAGTAAGCAAGACCTTGCCGTCAATTCTGACGTTTCTGCGCGCAGAGAGAGGGAGGGAGGGAAGGAGATCGATCCGCAGGCATGTGCTGAGCTCCTCTTCCAGAGCTTTAAAGAGAGATATTTTGTGGCCTCACATGCAATTTGAGGAGGGGAGGGCCCGTCCACACATATACCGCTGGCCGCACGGGGTTCCCACTCCGTCACATGCTTGGCCGTCGGCGTCATCGCTTTGTCCCTACTTCGCCTCCCAATAACCTTAAATGCCATTCTTGACAGATAATCATGGCGACGAGAAACAGCCCAGACTTACGCTATCCGTAGTGCGCAACGCAAATGCATGCACCTCTGGTATTATTGGAATCTAGGGTTTTTTCAGCTAAGGTGGCAACCTGTAGAACACATTTCCAATTAAGGTGGGAAAAACATTTTTAATTTCAGAGATTAGACGAGTATCTAAAAATGTTTAACATGAGGTAAATGGCCGCAGGGTGGTCTTCCTTCAGATAACATATTATAACAATTAAGAGCTGATAACCTTGAAACTTAAAACTTGAAATATGATTAGATGCATAATCAGGATCTGAGGTGGGGCTCAAAAGATATTTAAGCATTTAGTGGATCGCCTTGGCATGCACATGTCTTTATTTTGTCTGTTATGCAGTACATCGAGATAAGCTCAAAGCAAATTTGATTAATAGATCTGTGAGTTAATTATGTCCTTTTATGCAATAAAGATATTCTGCATATTAAGGGGACCCATAACACTTAACTTTAATATTGAAATGATATATGAAAATATGTTTATTTGAGAGCCTGAAAATACGAATGTTATGGCTTTCGTTTTCAATTATGCGAGATTTTGCTTTTGGGCTATCATTTTATTGGCAAGATATCCCGGAACCACTTCTTTTCCCAATAGATTCCATATAAACGGAATAATTGGAAACTAGCTCCTACATAAACGGAATAATTGGAAGAAGGGGATGTGTTTGGTAATTTGTTTTTAAGGATTATGGGAATCAATGCTACTCTACAAATCAATGACTTGTCGGCCTCAATGGTCTTTGTCCATGCGTTTCTCACTAACACTAGGAACCCACTTGCACCCCTTAAAATTTTAGAGCCATTAATAACACAATTCACCATTTAAAATAGATTTGATTTTCGAGGAAATTCACCATTTATAATAGATTTGATTTTCCAGGAAAGCCTAATAAACTATGAATTTGTGCATAACTATATTTAAATAATGGTAGCAAAATAAAACAGCATAGACCAACTATAATCATTGTAAGCACATACCTATGTTAGGCATGTTTATTTATAGTAGATTCATACATACCAGAAGCATAATTCACCCTTTAACAAAGAACATAGAATTAGATTACAAAATTAAAAAAATAGATAGAGTACTTACCTTCTAAATAAGGATGGCCAAAAAAACTCTATGTGTACTAGTGATTCACATCCCAACCATAAGTATCTAACATACATTGCATCCCTGATAGAGCATGAGACCACTAACGTGAAGAAACTATTTTAGAGGTTCATGAGTCACTCATTTCAATCCATTACTCTCATGACTTTGTGATTTTTTTTTTATGACAGGGAACTCTAGGCACTCCATCCAACCATCAATCAACAATGGCATACTTTTCCACTACCATACATAATATAAGGAAAGTTCTTTCCTTTCCCTCATGAATAGACCTTCGAAATCTCCTTCCTTTGCTCTTTAGTGTAGGAAGAAAGATTCTAGTTGTTTCTTTTCTTCTAAGAATATCATGGTAGAGTAACACTATGTCTCTAAAGGAATGATTAGGTAGCAATATCAAGGGAGGTTAATGGTTTCCAAATCATCCTAGCCTCTAATCTCATCTACAACCATCTATCTCTCTTTCATGGTCTACAAAGCAGTCATCACATTGCTACTTTCTAGTCATTCTGTTGATTAATGGAGTTTGTATTGAGAATGCAACATGGGATTTACATGCTTGAAGGAGAGAATGATAATGATTGAATGGTAGAATGAACAAATTCCCATGAGGTAGGAAAGTGAAAGGAAGGATTCTCATGCTTTCTCAAACTAATTGCACTTTGGTCATACACCATAATCATGTCAAGTAGACTTCCCTCACCAACCTCTTGATATATTCATGATTTGGCATTCTATGTAAAATGTGATGGATGGGCTACATTTAAGGCACACGATGAAAACCCCAAGTCACAGTATGATGTCACCAAGGTGGAAAAACTAGCCTACAGGATCACAAGTCACTCATCCAAACCCATTGCTCTCATGATGATGCAAATTTTCTTATGAAAAAACATTCTAGACACTTCATCCAACCATCAATCAACAATGGTGAACTCTTTCACCTCCATACATAATCTAAGGAAAGGTTGTTCCTTTCTCTCATTAATAGACCCTTGGGAATCTCCTTCCTTTATAGTGCTCTTTAGTGTAGGAATAAAGAGTCAAGTTGTTTCTTTCCTTCTAAGAATATCATGGTAAAGTAATACTATGTATCTAAAGAAATGACTAAGCGACACTATCAAGGGAGGTTAATGATTTCCAAATCATCCTAGCCTCTATTCTCATCTATGACCATCTATCTCTATTCCAAGGTATACAAACCACTCATCACATTGCTAATTTCTAGGCATTCTATGGATTAATGGAGTTTCGATCGAGAACGTATCATGGGAGTTACAAGCATGAATGAGAGAATGATAATGATTGAATGGTAGAATGAACACATTCTTGTGAGATCGGAACATGAAAGGAAGGATTCTAATGCTTTCTCAAACTAATTGTACTTTGGTCATGCACCATAATTATGTCAAGTAGACTTGCATCACCAACCTCTAGATACATTCATGATTTGGAATTCTATGTAAAACATGATGGATAGGCTTCATGGGCTTCATTTAAGGCACATGATGAAAAATATATGAGTCACTAGGATGACGTTTGGAAATAAAGGTTTCTTTCCCTTAAGCACCCTTTCATCTTCTCCTCTTGTGGACTCATAACCCCCTTGTTCTCTTCTAAACTATCTTGGAGCATTATATAATATATCTATTCCAAAATTGCATTTTTAGATAGAATAGAGTTGCCTTGTGGTAACTCTACCACATTTTCCAATAGAGAGTATATGTATAACCTATATATGCCTAGACATTCACTAGTTAGGTTTTGGCCTTGAGTTCAGTATTAGGAAAACACATTTACAACATTTACATTATGGGTCAAAACTGGGATATTGCAATATGTGAGACCATAATAGCTAAAATATACTCTAAAAACCAATTAAAGGGAATATATAAAGACCAAAAAAAGATAGAGTATGAGGAATCATAGTCCCCAACATATTTTAATCCAACCCATTGCTTGGTAAAATAAAACACATATATTCAAATCAAATAACAATTTCTACCTTACCCCTTTCTCGAATTGAAAATTGATGTTGCTTTAAGAAGTAACATGGATAAAGCATGCATAATAAGGATTATCTAAGATAACATAATAGAAACAATTGGATATGATTCCTAAAACTGAAGGGAGTCTTAAATATTATAGTTGTGTAAAAAGGTTTGTACCTAGCAAAATAATTGAATTCAATTCTTCATAATGTTTGAACAATAAGATATGCAGGTTCATCACATCTCTAGATATTTTGGAGATAGTCAACTAGGATAGTTGACAAAGTGGTTCACTGACTGGTCGATTAAGGGACCGATTGGAGGGTCAATTAAGCATTCGAGTCATCATACAATTAGAACAAAATACTCATCTAATGCATATAACAAGGAAGAAATTAAGGATTGTGTCATGTTCCCTAACAAATTTGTATGGACCTCATCTTCCTCACTTGAAGGGCGTTGGTTACATATTGGTGCTATATGATATGGACCTATGGGTTGATCTAACAACAAGTGATGAACATGTGTGATATTTTGGATATAGTTAACTAATAGTTGATAATCAACTAGGATAGTTGACTAAGTGTTGAATGACTGGTCAATTAAGGGACCGATTGGAGGGTGGAATGCATTCGACATGTTAGAAAGATAGAAAAAAAGGTCTTCCAATGCATAGAACAAGGAAGAAATTAAGGAGTTTTTCATGTTCCCTAACAAATCTATATGTACCTCATCTTCATCACTTCAAGGGAGTTAGTTACATATTGGTGATATATACTATGGCCCTATGGGTTGATTTAACAACAATCAAATGAACATGTGTGATATGTATTGTGTATGGAAATATTTTGGTTTCTTACATTGTTATGTATGTTGATCTATGCCCAATTTATCTTAAGTGTTGTAATGATGTCTCTAGACAAAACCTCTCTCTTAGAATACTAGCTCTCTCATATACCTAATCCTTCGATCTTCAAGCATTGCATTAGAGCTAGTGTTTGATATCTATCATGTTGTCTACAAGTCTTGTGGAGGTTGTTTGTTGTATGTGCTCCCAACAAGTCAAATTGTATTAGTAGAATGAGTCAAGGATTTGACTTGCAAAGTAAATCTAGGATTATATTAGTAGATCAACATTGTAAGTACTAATAAATATCCCATGCTTATGAATGTCCACAATTATGGAATTTGGGCACAAGAAAGATATGGAAACATTGTTGAAGAGTAAATCATTATGGAAGTCTACAAAAATATGGTTCTAGATCTATAGGATGACCGATAGAATTTTTCCAGTGGGAAGAAGTTTGTGGTTGTAGGAGCCATAATCACCTACATCTCTAGGGAGATTGATTTTCATACAAGTATGATCAACAATTTTACTGTTGTATAAAAAAGACGAAGAATAAGTTTAATAAAATAAACTAAAGTTAGGGGCTATCTATATTGAGAAAGAGTTGATATCTCCGAGTCATTTTTCTTTTGAAATAATTTAAGACTACTAGGCTCGTGTGAGGGAACTTTAGTTGAAATTGGATGAATGTGAAAACAATTTTCCCAAGAAAGATGGTCATCTCATAGAATTAACCATGATGAAGTTGGAGACACCTTATGATGTGTTTTATTCAAAATTATATGCAGGTTGAACCTCTAGAAAATATGACCGTAAGGATTATTCCTTTGACTCTTTATGTGGTTTACTGATTAGGCCATGGAAAAAATTTCTTAATGAAAGGAAACATAAGGTCAAGCAATAGGCCCATTTTTTGAAGGGAAAAGGTTGATAGAATTATAGAGAAAGAAATTGACAATGTAGCCAATAGAAAAAGCATGATTGCATCAACCAGATTGTTGATAAGAAGCATGGTGATTGAACTTCAACTAATAAAGGTAGAAAGAAGATCTATCATTATTATGAGAAATCGAGACATATCGAGAAGGCTTATTGGAAGAAGACTAATGACTTGGAGGAGAAAGTGAAAAATATTGAATGAGTCATATTGATTGGAAGACAAAATGACTTGAAGAAAAAAACTTCAGAAGGTAAGGAAGAGAACTATACATTTTATGTTAATTGTTCTCAAGCCTTGCATGCTCATACTTCTCAATGTCAATGGATAGTTAATTGTAGTTTCCCCAATCATATGGCTAAAAATGTTTCTCTCTTTTCTTCATTAGAGGAGGCTACAAAAAAAGGAAATATTTGTGGAAGATGATTATGCACTTACTATTGTTGGTTGTGGAAACTT
>ML794746.1:198528-250369 GCA_009831015.1 Picea engelmannii | reverse complement strand
TGGCTTGAATCTTTGGTACATAATCTTCTACCTCCTTTGTTATGCTTCAATATCCCACTCTTAGATGCTCTTCTCAAATATGTAATAATAACAATACCAAAAGAATAAAACCCCTTCTCTTCCTAGCAACCTAGTATTTTACATAGCTTGATAGTAGTCTAGAGTTAGGGTTAGGGTTTTTACATGTCTCAACCTTCAATTAATGTTAGGGTTTTCAACACATGTGACTAGCTCCATATGTGTGAGCAACTGGGTCTAGAATCTTATTGGAAGTCCAAGTGTGACTAGCCCTGCATGTGTGAGAAATGGGGGCTAACCTGACATCCATTGAATACAATGATGGTCAACAAGGTAGGTCAACTTGTGGGAGGCATAAATTCCTCATATAAACTCCTATTGAGATGATTTTTGCACCATTGAAAAGCTTTTGGTGTGTAAAAAAACCTCAATGTGCTGGAAGCTATGCCCACAAAATTTTGACCCCAAAAATGTGATTTGATGCCTCACACATATCCAACCTACCCCTAAAATGGGCTTTATAAGAAAATTCCTCCAGTATGTCCACCTAAAAAGTACCAAGATAGTTGAAAATTTATGCAATAATCCATTCTTGACTTGCAATGCCATCTTCTAGACTTAAGACCCATCCACATAGTTGGTTTGGTCACGTCTAT
This sequence comes from Picea engelmannii, assembly GCA_009831015.1. NCBI lineage: Eukaryota > Viridiplantae > Streptophyta > Pinopsida > Pinales > Pinaceae > Picea > Picea engelmannii. The sequence goes on along the minus strand of ML794746.1, from coordinate 249,695 downwards.
CCAATTATAAAACGGATAGGAAACCAATTATAAAACGGATTGGCAAACAACCCATAAATAATTTAGAACTTGGGAAATGAATATAGCTTCAACTAATCCTAGAGATTTTCCTCTCTGATATAAGAAATGAACCATAAAATATTGTCCCTACTCTTCTTTCAGCAAACAATGTGACTCCTCTCCTTCCATAAATGCTCTGAAAACCTGTCAAACGCACAGAAAAAACAGACAAAAAATAATAATGCACAACAAACTGTATGGACACAACAACACAATAATAATGCACAACAAACTATAAGGACACAACAACACAGTCTTCTGTCTCATTATTACTCTTATTAGGGACATGTGAAGTCTCTTAAAACTGACTAATTGAATACGATTGATTATTCAAACTAAAATGATTTTTTGAAATTAACTTATCTATTTTTGCAAGAATGTCCACAAATGAACATTATTAAAACTACATCTATGATTAACAGAACTCAGAAAATAAAACAAACACTACTGTGTATGCTTTTTCGCAAAAAAATAACACAGTTATCAAAACATTGCTTTTTCTCCCAAAAAAACAAAAAAAAATAACACAGTTATCAAAACATTGACCTGTATTCTCTGTGGATTTATAAATTTTCAGATATGAGGAATTTCTGAGCATGACAGTAAATATAGCGCTACATCTACCTTTCTTTGCAATTAAAATACTCACGCGTAACACAGTCTGAACATAGAAAAAGATATAGCAAACTATACTACATATTTCAAATATTGAGCAAAAACGCAGCAATAACAGAAAACAACTTTAAAAACTCTCTCTAGATGTATAAAAACTCCACGCCCAAAAAAGTCTTCTTTTACTAAAATAATTTTATGGATAACACAGCTCTCTGTCTCAGCATCACAGTGGGTAGGTATAGAGTTTTGAGTCTCCTTCAACGATGGACTCTTTTTTTCCCTAGGGGAAGTAAAGTTTTTCCCTTGGCGAAGAAAGTCATTGGCCAATTGGCTATTCGCTAGCTCAGCAGTTGCGGTGCAACATGGCATTGGATTCCAGGTTGATTGTGTTTGTGCTGCTGCTGCGCAATAGGAAGGAAATGGCCACGTTGCTAACTATAGCTGCAATAGACTCTTGTTGTTGGCTTTGCTTTTGCCAGTCCATTTAGGTTCAACTATGGAAAAAAAGCTACTTTTGCCAGGTCCAAGGTTCAACTATGGAAATACACATACGATAATAGCGAAAAAGACATGCCCTGATGTCGATATGAAGTATGAAACTTCAGAATTAGCAAGAAACTTACGGGAATTACACATCATTGGCAGGTGAGCTCGAGTACTAAAAATATCTGTATATACTCATTTATGTATATGCATTTGAGATAATAATTATAATAATGACCATCTTCCTCCATGGAAAAAAATCTGATGCACTGTCACGCACATAAACAAAAGCCAGGCCTACTCATTTATGCTTTAATCCAACTGGCGATAACATATAAACGGTAAATAAAACCAAAGAGAAATCCAAAAGCCACGCTTCATATTCATCACAAGATTCAGAACCTGTATACAGAAGCAAAAGCAGAATACGAAATTGTATTGACAGTTTCTCACCCGCTTGAAAGACAGAAGATGCATGCTGTTACAGATTTAAAGAGGAGACTTAACATTCGATGAATATACGAAACAGATAAGATTTACAGAGAGCTGCTCTCTTGGAAAACTAATTTCTAAATTGGAAAAGATTTACAGAAAGCTTCTCCCTTGGTGAACTAATTAAAATAATTTCAAAATCCAAGTGTTGATTTGAGTTAATCACGTAGAAGTTAATCTCAGGAAGGGAGCCTCACCGGAAATGGTCTGAAATTTTTGTTCTTCTCACGACATATATGTATAACCACACGCGTCTATGTGTTTCTCCAGCCCGAGATTCGACCTTGCGACCTTACACCTAGACTTGCCAAGCAGCATGAGCACCCGAATTTGAGTCAGCGAGTGCCTGCATGGCCTGAATCTGCATCTTTAGCGCCACGATGTAATCCGCGGCCTCTTTTAGGAAAACGGGCGTGTCCAATCCGTGGCTTCCCGGGATGAGCAACCTTAGGGTTTGCATACGAGAAGCCACGGTGACTCCCGTTCCTTTCAAGCCGCGGTGCCTCGAGTTTCCGAGAAATCGCCTGGCCAATTTCTTGCAAACCGCGGTCCGTTTGCAGGGGCTGCTTTTGCCAGACGCAGATGTCCTTACTCCATGGAGATTCCCTCTGGATTTAACAACTCGCAGTTGACAGCGGGATCTCTTGAGCCTAATAATGTATTTTCCAAGGATGGCCCGGCTCCACGCAGTTCGACCTCTTGACGTCATGGCCATAGACAGATCCGCAGCAAATTTCACGGTTCGAATTCGTGCCGAGGCGCTGGTTGCGTTTTCGATTCTCCCACGGCGCAGCACGGCCACCACGCGGCTGAAATATTTCCGTTGGAAACCGGCCCTCCATGCCGATTCTTTCCCACCTCCATAACGGTCTTCCATAGCAGCTCAGAAAATTAGAAAACCTAAAACAGTAAGCAAGACCTTGCCGTCAATTCTGACGTTTCTGCGCGCAGAGAGAGGGAGGGAGGGAAGGAGATCGATCCGCAGGCATGTGCTGAGCTCCTCTTCCAGAGCTTTAAAGAGAGATATTTTGTGGCCTCACATGCAATTTGAGGAGGGGAGGGCCCGTCCACACATATACCGCTGGCCGCACGGGGTTCCCACTCCGTCACATGCTTGGCCGTCGGCGTCATCGCTTTGTCCCTACTTCGCCTCCCAATAACCTTAAATGCCATTCTTGACAGATAATCATGGCGACGAGAAACAGCCCAGACTTACGCTATCCGTAGTGCGCAACGCAAATGCATGCACCTCTGGTATTATTGGAATCTAGGGTTTTTTCAGCTAAGGTGGCAACCTGTAGAACACATTTCCAATTAAGGTGGGAAAAACATTTTTAATTTCAGAGATTAGACGAGTATCTAAAAATGTTTAACATGAGGTAAATGGCCGCAGGGTGGTCTTCCTTCAGATAACATATTATAACAATTAAGAGCTGATAACCTTGAAACTTAAAACTTGAAATATGATTAGATGCATAATCAGGATCTGAGGTGGGGCTCAAAAGATATTTAAGCATTTAGTGGATCGCCTTGGCATGCACATGTCTTTATTTTGTCTGTTATGCAGTACATCGAGATAAGCTCAAAGCAAATTTGATTAATAGATCTGTGAGTTAATTATGTCCTTTTATGCAATAAAGATATTCTGCATATTAAGGGGACCCATAACACTTAACTTTAATATTGAAATGATATATGAAAATATGTTTATTTGAGAGCCTGAAAATACGAATGTTATGGCTTTCGTTTTCAATTATGCGAGATTTTGCTTTTGGGCTATCATTTTATTGGCAAGATATCCCGGAACCACTTCTTTTCCCAATAGATTCCATATAAACGGAATAATTGGAAACTAGCTCCTACATAAACGGAATAATTGGAAGAAGGGGATGTGTTTGGTAATTTGTTTTTAAGGATTATGGGAATCAATGCTACTCTACAAATCAATGACTTGTCGGCCTCAATGGTCTTTGTCCATGCGTTTCTCACTAACACTAGGAACCCACTTGCACCCCTTAAAATTTTAGAGCCATTAATAACACAATTCACCATTTAAAATAGATTTGATTTTCGAGGAAATTCACCATTTATAATAGATTTGATTTTCCAGGAAAGCCTAATAAACTATGAATTTGTGCATAACTATATTTAAATAATGGTAGCAAAATAAAACAGCATAGACCAACTATAATCATTGTAAGCACATACCTATGTTAGGCATGTTTATTTATAGTAGATTCATACATACCAGAAGCATAATTCACCCTTTAACAAAGAACATAGAATTAGATTACAAAATTAAAAAAATAGATAGAGTACTTACCTTCTAAATAAGGATGGCCAAAAAAACTCTATGTGTACTAGTGATTCACATCCCAACCATAAGTATCTAACATACATTGCATCCCTGATAGAGCATGAGACCACTAACGTGAAGAAACTATTTTAGAGGTTCATGAGTCACTCATTTCAATCCATTACTCTCATGACTTTGTGATTTTTTTTTTATGACAGGGAACTCTAGGCACTCCATCCAACCATCAATCAACAATGGCATACTTTTCCACTACCATACATAATATAAGGAAAGTTCTTTCCTTTCCCTCATGAATAGACCTTCGAAATCTCCTTCCTTTGCTCTTTAGTGTAGGAAGAAAGATTCTAGTTGTTTCTTTTCTTCTAAGAATATCATGGTAGAGTAACACTATGTCTCTAAAGGAATGATTAGGTAGCAATATCAAGGGAGGTTAATGGTTTCCAAATCATCCTAGCCTCTAATCTCATCTACAACCATCTATCTCTCTTTCATGGTCTACAAAGCAGTCATCACATTGCTACTTTCTAGTCATTCTGTTGATTAATGGAGTTTGTATTGAGAATGCAACATGGGATTTACATGCTTGAAGGAGAGAATGATAATGATTGAATGGTAGAATGAACAAATTCCCATGAGGTAGGAAAGTGAAAGGAAGGATTCTCATGCTTTCTCAAACTAATTGCACTTTGGTCATACACCATAATCATGTCAAGTAGACTTCCCTCACCAACCTCTTGATATATTCATGATTTGGCATTCTATGTAAAATGTGATGGATGGGCTACATTTAAGGCACACGATGAAAACCCCAAGTCACAGTATGATGTCACCAAGGTGGAAAAACTAGCCTACAGGATCACAAGTCACTCATCCAAACCCATTGCTCTCATGATGATGCAAATTTTCTTATGAAAAAACATTCTAGACACTTCATCCAACCATCAATCAACAATGGTGAACTCTTTCACCTCCATACATAATCTAAGGAAAGGTTGTTCCTTTCTCTCATTAATAGACCCTTGGGAATCTCCTTCCTTTATAGTGCTCTTTAGTGTAGGAATAAAGAGTCAAGTTGTTTCTTTCCTTCTAAGAATATCATGGTAAAGTAATACTATGTATCTAAAGAAATGACTAAGCGACACTATCAAGGGAGGTTAATGATTTCCAAATCATCCTAGCCTCTATTCTCATCTATGACCATCTATCTCTATTCCAAGGTATACAAACCACTCATCACATTGCTAATTTCTAGGCATTCTATGGATTAATGGAGTTTCGATCGAGAACGTATCATGGGAGTTACAAGCATGAATGAGAGAATGATAATGATTGAATGGTAGAATGAACACATTCTTGTGAGATCGGAACATGAAAGGAAGGATTCTAATGCTTTCTCAAACTAATTGTACTTTGGTCATGCACCATAATTATGTCAAGTAGACTTGCATCACCAACCTCTAGATACATTCATGATTTGGAATTCTATGTAAAACATGATGGATAGGCTTCATGGGCTTCATTTAAGGCACATGATGAAAAATATATGAGTCACTAGGATGACGTTTGGAAATAAAGGTTTCTTTCCCTTAAGCACCCTTTCATCTTCTCCTCTTGTGGACTCATAACCCCCTTGTTCTCTTCTAAACTATCTTGGAGCATTATATAATATATCTATTCCAAAATTGCATTTTTAGATAGAATAGAGTTGCCTTGTGGTAACTCTACCACATTTTCCAATAGAGAGTATATGTATAACCTATATATGCCTAGACATTCACTAGTTAGGTTTTGGCCTTGAGTTCAGTATTAGGAAAACACATTTACAACATTTACATTATGGGTCAAAACTGGGATATTGCAATATGTGAGACCATAATAGCTAAAATATACTCTAAAAACCAATTAAAGGGAATATATAAAGACCAAAAAAAGATAGAGTATGAGGAATCATAGTCCCCAACATATTTTAATCCAACCCATTGCTTGGTAAAATAAAACACATATATTCAAATCAAATAACAATTTCTACCTTACCCCTTTCTCGAATTGAAAATTGATGTTGCTTTAAGAAGTAACATGGATAAAGCATGCATAATAAGGATTATCTAAGATAACATAATAGAAACAATTGGATATGATTCCTAAAACTGAAGGGAGTCTTAAATATTATAGTTGTGTAAAAAGGTTTGTACCTAGCAAAATAATTGAATTCAATTCTTCATAATGTTTGAACAATAAGATATGCAGGTTCATCACATCTCTAGATATTTTGGAGATAGTCAACTAGGATAGTTGACAAAGTGGTTCACTGACTGGTCGATTAAGGGACCGATTGGAGGGTCAATTAAGCATTCGAGTCATCATACAATTAGAACAAAATACTCATCTAATGCATATAACAAGGAAGAAATTAAGGATTGTGTCATGTTCCCTAACAAATTTGTATGGACCTCATCTTCCTCACTTGAAGGGCGTTGGTTACATATTGGTGCTATATGATATGGACCTATGGGTTGATCTAACAACAAGTGATGAACATGTGTGATATTTTGGATATAGTTAACTAATAGTTGATAATCAACTAGGATAGTTGACTAAGTGTTGAATGACTGGTCAATTAAGGGACCGATTGGAGGGTGGAATGCATTCGACATGTTAGAAAGATAGAAAAAAAGGTCTTCCAATGCATAGAACAAGGAAGAAATTAAGGAGTTTTTCATGTTCCCTAACAAATCTATATGTACCTCATCTTCATCACTTCAAGGGAGTTAGTTACATATTGGTGATATATACTATGGCCCTATGGGTTGATTTAACAACAATCAAATGAACATGTGTGATATGTATTGTGTATGGAAATATTTTGGTTTCTTACATTGTTATGTATGTTGATCTATGCCCAATTTATCTTAAGTGTTGTAATGATGTCTCTAGACAAAACCTCTCTCTTAGAATACTAGCTCTCTCATATACCTAATCCTTCGATCTTCAAGCATTGCATTAGAGCTAGTGTTTGATATCTATCATGTTGTCTACAAGTCTTGTGGAGGTTGTTTGTTGTATGTGCTCCCAACAAGTCAAATTGTATTAGTAGAATGAGTCAAGGATTTGACTTGCAAAGTAAATCTAGGATTATATTAGTAGATCAACATTGTAAGTACTAATAAATATCCCATGCTTATGAATGTCCACAATTATGGAATTTGGGCACAAGAAAGATATGGAAACATTGTTGAAGAGTAAATCATTATGGAAGTCTACAAAAATATGGTTCTAGATCTATAGGATGACCGATAGAATTTTTCCAGTGGGAAGAAGTTTGTGGTTGTAGGAGCCATAATCACCTACATCTCTAGGGAGATTGATTTTCATACAAGTATGATCAACAATTTTACTGTTGTATAAAAAAGACGAAGAATAAGTTTAATAAAATAAACTAAAGTTAGGGGCTATCTATATTGAGAAAGAGTTGATATCTCCGAGTCATTTTTCTTTTGAAATAATTTAAGACTACTAGGCTCGTGTGAGGGAACTTTAGTTGAAATTGGATGAATGTGAAAACAATTTTCCCAAGAAAGATGGTCATCTCATAGAATTAACCATGATGAAGTTGGAGACACCTTATGATGTGTTTTATTCAAAATTATATGCAGGTTGAACCTCTAGAAAATATGACCGTAAGGATTATTCCTTTGACTCTTTATGTGGTTTACTGATTAGGCCATGGAAAAAATTTCTTAATGAAAGGAAACATAAGGTCAAGCAATAGGCCCATTTTTTGAAGGGAAAAGGTTGATAGAATTATAGAGAAAGAAATTGACAATGTAGCCAATAGAAAAAGCATGATTGCATCAACCAGATTGTTGATAAGAAGCATGGTGATTGAACTTCAACTAATAAAGGTAGAAAGAAGATCTATCATTATTATGAGAAATCGAGACATATCGAGAAGGCTTATTGGAAGAAGACTAATGACTTGGAGGAGAAAGTGAAAAATATTGAATGAGTCATATTGATTGGAAGACAAAATGACTTGAAGAAAAAAACTTCAGAAGGTAAGGAAGAGAACTATACATTTTATGTTAATTGTTCTCAAGCCTTGCATGCTCATACTTCTCAATGTCAATGGATAGTTAATTGTAGTTTCCCCAATCATATGGCTAAAAATGTTTCTCTCTTTTCTTCATTAGAGGAGGCTACAAAAAAAGGAAATATTTGTGGAAGATGATTATGCACTTACTATTGTTGGTTGTGGAAACTTGATTTAATGTTATAATGGTGTGATTACTTATGTGAGTACCTAGCTTGAGTTTCAACTTCTTGTGTATACCCCACCTACATTAGACTGGTAAAATGGTAGAATTTTAGCCAAATCTATTTGTTGTGAAGGATATGCACACCAACATTGTTATTGCCATTGAAGGTTTCCTTGATTCAAAGAATAAACTATATATGTTCTATGACTTTCCCAAGAAATACCCAGGACCAATTGCACTCATAACTCACACTAATGAATTGACTAGACTTTGGTATGAATGACTCAAACATCTAAATTTCCAAATCTTGAAACTGATGGTAAAACAAAACATGGTTAGTAGAGTACCTAAGGTTGTTCCCCTTGATGGAGTATGTGAAGGATATATGCTTGGTAAGCACCATCAAGTTTCCTTTGAAATAGGGAAAGATTGGAGAGCAAATACCCAACTAGAACTTGTCCATAATGAATTGTATTCCCTAAACAAACAATCACTAATTAGTGAAAGGTATGTATTTACCTACATTGATGACTTTTCTAGGCATACTTGGGTGTATTTATTGAAGAGTAAGAGTAATGTCTTTGAAAGGTTGAAGGAACTTAGGGCATTAGATGAAAACCAATTTGGTTGACCTGTCAAATGTTTAATATGGAACAATCGAAGAGAATATGTAGGAAATGTTTTTTGTTGGTGTGTATCTGCAATAAGAGTGAGAAGATCGACAAAATTTGTGGTTGTGTCAAAGATACACACAAAAGTGGGTTAGAAAATGAGAAACCCTAGTTTTATATTAAGAAAATGTCTTTATATATATGTTATTCAACAATAAAAAAGGCACGTAACATAAAAAAATACTTGAACACCAAGAGATCTAAAGAATCAATATGATATAATGCCCAATAACCAAAGTACATAACAATACACCTATGAAGAGACCGATGAAGACAAGAATCTCCCGGTGGTCCCTCCATGGAAGGTTTGTTCTTCTTTCTCGCATGTGTGGTAAAATAGCTCTGCTTCTCCTCTTGGTTGAAAATAACAATGGGAAATGGAACTAAAAATTCAGTGCAAATTTTGGCAGCATTTTGGTACTCTCAAGGGAAAAAATCTATGGAAACAGAAAGAATCTCTTTATTTTATAGGAAAAATAGTGGTTATCCTTGATATGGTAAAAATAATAAAATATATTATCTGACAAAATTAATTCTTATCCACTAATTGATTTTTACCTTTTATTTAAATAAAATAAAGAGGGGAATAAGTCATAAATGGAGATTGTGACTTTAATTAAGTGAAAATAACATTAGGAAAAGTGTTTTCCTAAGTTATGTAAGGGAAAATGGTGTGAAAGTGTGTATGATCATGGGATACATGGACTATGATGGTGCATATCAGTAAGGATTATCCTTTTAGGATAGGTGTGAAAATAAATGGTGATAACAAATGTCGCCTAATGTGTGAGGTTAGGATAAAATCACACGACTGACATACATTATAGTTTTCTTTCACGTGGATGTGGGTCAGTTGAAGAGGGAGAAAAAATTCCATGGGAAAAAATATAGTCCCAACCAGAAAAGAGGCCACACCACTTGTCAACAAAGGGTCATCAAGTGGGGAGCTAAATGATCTCAATGGGATGATGTCGACATACCCATACTTATCGAGATAAATCATGACATCAATAAGGAGACTATGAAGGAGTATCGAATACAACATGGTGCTAACAAAGATGGCCAAACCATATCATCATGGTAGAATCAATCTTATATATAATATATGGATGAGAGAATATGAAGTACATCCCAACTGTGACTAAACTGAGTACATAACAATTGATGCTCCCTTATGCCGAAGGAAGGGGGTGGAAACATCTGAACAATCCTTGATGAATAGGAATGGGGCCCCATATTTTTTTCATGAGCTCACTAAAGGAAAGCTCATCACAGGTATATGAGAACAATGAGATAGAGCTAATAAAATATGAGGAATTGCATACGAGGTTAGATCATACATGCATATTTGAATCTCAATGGTGTGAGGACATGATATCCAACAAAGTATGAGAGAAAAGAGGAATCTTTTAGTGTGGTCCAAGGTAACCCATCAACGATATGGATATTTATTAGGGTACAAAGAACTATCCCCTAGAATAAATGTGTTTATGTTGATAGGGGAAAGTCCACTAGGGCCCAATGGTGAAGGAGTATATGTAGGCCTAGTATCCAAATAAAAACCTATAAAGCCATAAATCTGGAGGCAGGAGCTGAGATTGGAACATGCAGGGGGATACCTGAAGGGAAACCCCCTCCCAAGGTATTCTACATCTCACACATATCCGAGATGATGGAATCAAGAACTAGATAATTGAACTGTCAAGTATATGAATCTCAAATGTGTGAAAATGTGATAAAGTCAAGCACATAAGAGACAATCAAGACTCCAAGGATAAATATGAATCCAAGGTGACAATTCTTTAATCCAACACTCTAGGATGAAAGTGCTGACTTAAATAGAGGGAATCCCACTGGAACCAAGAATAAGGAGTCTCCTAGGGACCAGTATGAGGTGACAACCATAATGTGATTTATAGGAGATGACACCAAGGATCGATGGAAGGAAAAGAGAGGTGGACTCAAGGCTTCCCTTGTTTAGATCATAAATGCAGGGATAATTTGGCAGCAACTGAAGGCATCCGTAAAGAATGGTGGGTGGCTGGGCATAATTCTGGTCAAATGTATCAGTGGGACAACTACATATTGGTAGCTAGGAAATATGTGATGGGTACAACTCATGGATGGGTGACTCACATAAAATTATATGAATAAGGAAAAACATAGGGATGTTTCCAAGGGTTAAATTAGTGTGTGAGTGATACAATGTCTTTGACCAATGTGTATGAAAACAAAGTGGCCAAGTGGAATCCTAGTGGAGGAAGCCACTCAACAAAGTGGGTAATCTTCCCAAGAGTGCCAATGGGTCTATCCAAGAAGAGGGAAAAAAATTGGGAAATTATTCCTAGGAATGATAATGAGGCTAGCTAGGACGAAATGAAATAAGCAAAAATTCATCCTAGTAAATGCCAATGGGGATGGGTGGGAGGATATTAAAAGGGATACTTTGTCCCAAAAATTTCAATGGGGATGGATGTGAGGAAATGTCTGAAACAGAGGAAGTCCTCCTAGTAATTCCAATGGGGTTGGTTGGGAGGAAAAGAAGAAACCCCAACTAATACTTCCAGTGAGTCTAGTTAGACAGGGAATATAACGCGAAAATACCACATAATAACACCAATGGGGTTGGTTAGGAGGGAAGATTCAAAGGACAATTCCTCAATTGAAAATTCCCAAGAGGTTGGATAGGAATTAGACAACAAATACCCCTTCTAAGAATTCCCATGAGACTAGTTTGGGGGATGAAAAAGAGGACTATGCCCCATGGGAATACTGAAGAGGCTAATAAAGGGGGGTGACAACAAGGGGAATCATCCTTAAGAATGCCCATGGGGCTAGCTAGGAATGAAAAATGATCTAAGGAATCTCTCTTGAGAATGCCTATAAGGTTGGTCGTGAGGTATCCAAACAAAGAGGTCCTCCTAAGAATTCCAATGAGGATGGACAAGAGGGAACCAAAGTAACATGAGACTGAACAATGAGAACCCTCTTGAGAATGCCAATGAGGTTGGTTAGGAGGGATCCCAACAATAAGGTAGAAACACCGCAAACTAATAATTCCAATGTGGTTGGTTAGAAGGGGAGTATGACAATAACCCGACCTGATAATGCCAAAATCATGGTTAGGTGGGGGAATGGAAGGAAAAACCTTCCTAATAATTCCAATGGGGCTAGGTAGGAAGGGATAAACCAAAATACAACCCCTATTAAGAATTGCAACGAGGATGGATAGGAGAGGATAAAAAAAAATAGAAACCCTCATATGAATGACAATGGGGTGGATTAAGAGGATTAAAGAAAGGAAATGCCTCCTAGAAATTCCATTGTGTCTGGATAGGAGGAAATAGGGAAGGATCCTTCCTGAGAATGCTTATGAGGATGGTACATAATGAATCCAACTATGATAATAAAACCCCCCTGTTAATTCCAATGGGGCTGACGAGGAGGGGAAATAAAGATTTCCCCAATTGAGGGGATATCTGGTATGAAAAACAAGCATGCCCCTAGCTAGGGTAGAGACATGTGGGAGTATAGGGGGTGTGGATGTCAACATGATGAGAAGAAATATATTAGGTTCAACTCTGAGTTGGAGACTAAATGGACTCCCATCCTATAGGGGAATGAAATAGAATGAGAATCAAAATGAAAATGGGGTCACTATTCTAAGGTTCCCATGTGGGGAAGGATCTATCTCTTAGTAGATGGAAAATGAAAAATATGGAGGGATGATCCATATACCCAAGTGAGGGGGTACTACAGTCAATTTTCGAGAATGAAAAGAAAATGGAATGAGAAGAAGGGCGAGAAAACTATGTTAAATTCTAATGGAATCAAGGCCTAATGGAGACCCACATCCATTCATAAAATTGTTTATTCATGGGGAATTGTAATGTCCTTGATTTGAATATTTTGTATTTGTATATATAGGTTGGTGAGCCATGGTATCAATTGTAAATGTGATTTCACATATAGTTTGGTTTCGTTGGCACTAAGTTTTGGTGTTGCACGCACTTGAGTAGTGCGCAGACAATTACTATCAAAGATAGGCTATGCACATTTCATAGTGTTGAATGCACCTAAGTAAGTGCGCATGGTTGAACATTAAAGAAAGGGTGAAAATGTTTCACAGTGTTTCAGACACTTGGGTAAGTGCATGAGAATGACTTGGGAGTGAGCACCAAATAGAGTTAATAGGCTGATAAGCTAGGATGCAAATAGGCCAGTGCACCTATCCATGTAAAGTTTAATCATACTCAAGTATTAATATAATATAATATCGCTATGCACAAAAAGACTCAGAAGAAAATAGATGGGGGGTTAACTCCACCAAAAAAGGGAAAAGGGGGCAAGACTTAAGACTTAGGGAATATTTTATAATATTTCCAAAAAAGTGTAAGTTATGGATAATTATTTTATCCTAAGTTCCTGAGGGTAGGGAATGAGTCATTGAGTGGATTAAGATACTTCTGAAGGTGACAAGTGTCGAGTTGAAGGAATGAAATATATATTGTTGGCCTTAGTGTATTTTGGGGTATTCATTCATTATTCACTCTCAAGCGCAGAAGGGGATCAAATCATTTGAGAGAGAATGACTATTACCTTATCTATACAAAGAATCTTGTAAGAGGTTTTGTATTGTAATCATAGTTTTAATGTCAAAGAGGCGGGTTTTTAGGACCATGAGTAGTATCTCTGGGTGAGATATTTGTTGTTGAATAAGCAGGTTGTCAGGCCCGTGAGCATACTCTTCAGGTGAGATTTTTGATGAGAATTTTTCCCTGGTGTATTGGGCATTAGTCGTAGGGCTCAAAGACTTCCTTTACGACATGTTGTTGGTAACCCATAAGGGAAGTGAGGAAGCCTAGGGAATGCTCAATAGGAAAGGGACACACTTCCTTTGGTGTGACATGTGGATGGGGAATGAGAGACTGTAGGCTAGTTGCAACAGTGGGCACCTTGGAATGAGCAATTATGTTGAGTATCAGAACTTATCCTGTCACTAAGAACCATTTTTATCTGGTGGAGTTAAGCCCTAGATCAAGGATGACATGTTGTTGAAATCTTATGAGAAATGGATCCTATGGCTGGGAGGAACATCTAAGTTATGCGCACAGTTGGTGGATTTCATAAAAGATAAGTGTATTTATGTGTTTGTCTCATTTTCTGTGTGCATATTTATCTATGTTTGATATGGTTTAATTCTTTTATAATGTCACATATAAGTAATTTCTATTATTCTGTCTAATGTTGCTTACACATGTAAGTATGGTGCTTATAGCCTGTATTTGTAGATGTGCATGAGTATGACACATTTTGATCATATTTCCTGTTAAGTTAACTTTATGATTTAGTAATGAGTCTCTGAGGCAGGGTTTGAATGATCATGTGCACAAAAAAGTAGTTTGTGTGCACAGGAGGCTGGAATTTGTTTGTGTGTGCAGGGAATTAGACCCCACACACAAGGAAAATCAGAATTGACATGTGATTCCAGGATGATTGCACGGACATTAGTGTTGTGTGATCAGTATGCTTGTCTGTAATAGTTTTGAATTACTTCCGCTGTGTTTTAAGTTATGTAAAAAGAATAAAACTAGTGTGGCACAACTCAGATTGAGGATGAGCATGTTACTTCAAGTGATACTGCGTAGACTAGTGTTTTAGAGTAGAATCCGCGCAATGGATTTTGGAGTAGAATTATTCAGTAGTAAGATGGGTAATGTTATGATATGTTATAATAATCATTTTGGTAACATAAATGTTACAACATGAAAACAATTGATATTGTGTGACGTGGCCCAACCTATGTGGCTAGGGACGTTATAGTTCGGTATCAAAATAATGCTAGAGCATTTTTAGAGTAGCATGGCCTAGCCTGGGAGGCTAGGGATGTTACATTGTGGTATCAGAGCATATTTTGGGAGAAGTGTGTGGCGTATCCCAATCAAGGAGGTAGGGGACATTATAGGAATCCTTTTTCAACAGTCAACAAAAAAAAAAAAAATGGTGCTTAAGTGGTGTGGTTAGTTGAAGAAGGATTCGGTGGAAAATTATGGGATTTTCCTCATCTGGGAAAAACAGTTTCCTAGTGAAGTATCAAATAATGGTTTAGAAAAATGATTCCAATGGAATGGATGCGGAATCATTCAAAATTGGGATGAGGGATGAGGATAAGGTCATAGTGTTACCTCTCTCACCAAGTCAAGCATGGGGGCCTATTGGTAAGTGGAAATGATGCCCCATGTTATGGGTATATGTGTGAATTCTTCCCCCTACCCCCTACCACCTACCATGGGAATGAGAAACATGGTTCACATATGCTACATCTAAATATGTGGATGAAATAATAGTGTAAAATGGTTCTAGCGATGTTGAGACCAATGATACAAGGGGTAAGATGGGAGTGGTCAGGTGTATTCTTGTAGAGAGCGGGGTGTTCTCAGACATATTTTGTCACATGGAATGTGATAGATACAAAATTTGCATAAAATTATCATTGGTAAGCACTTCATGGAGACCAATCTCAATGGTGGTTTGATAATTGGTCATAGGTGTTGGATCTATATGATGATCAAAATCCAATTGGTGGAGGATGTGAAGAGAATTCTAATACTATGGTATACAAGGATAGTGATGAGAATAATGGTTAAAAGTGCCACACAAAGAACAAGGGTGATTGGTAGAGAAGGATTTAATATGCTTGGTCAAGGATTTAGGAAGAGAGTCTTCCATAGTGGGTATGGAGGAATCAAGCTATAAGTCTTCAACATTGTTAAGTTCCTTAAGATTAGGTATCCTTGGAAAATTGAAGGTAGCATGGCTAGTGATATCGCATATGGCACATGGTGGTATGGGCCTAGACACTACAACAATCACAATGTTTGTTGGTGTGGAGGTGATCCGGATTATTTTCAGCATGAAATGAGAGCAGAGATATAATAAAGAAATGTACAAAGATGTATCGAATATCCAAAAATATAATAGAAATATATCAGATATGCAACTATAAACACAGAGATATAGTAATACACAATTTCTATTAATATGAGCGAAACGTACAAATATTTAGAAATACAGAGTGAAAGACTCGCTATAATGTTGGTAGCTTATCTCTGAGAAGAGATGTGACAGCTACTCACATTTTCCAGAAGATGAATTACAATGAGGCTCTAAAGGCCTTTTAACATAAAGAAAATCCAAAACCCTAACCCCGAAAAATGAAAAGCAAACAATTTCGTGGACCCTGTTTTGGGTAGTTTTGTGTATTAACTTCTCAGTGGCGTAACTTTGGCATACAATCTCCCTTTGGGGTGCACGATATATTTTTGGAAAGGTCTATCCGAGGGATACCCATTTTGATGTCAAAATTGAATTTGTCTACAATTTGACGGTGGCAAGCCCTAAAAACGTAGTTTAGGGCCTCAAAATGGCTCCGAAAGGTTGGGACTCAAAATCTAGCAACAAAACTGCCAAACTAAAACTGCAAAAATGAGCCAGTTGGAATAGGTGGGTGGCCACTGATATCCACCTGGATCAATCCTCCCTCCTTAGGAAGGAATAGTCTCCATTGCGTTGATTTCCCGGGGGAGAGGGGAAAATGATTGTTGTAACTGAATCTTGGTGCACTTCTTGCCTTGTTGGAGACATTGCACTGCTTGGTTTGTGGAAGGTTGTCATGAAACTGTTGTTAGTAGCATTGAATCTGTTCAACCAGTTGGGCTACATGAGATGTTTGTGTGAAAAAGGAATCTTTTTACTTTGTTGTATTCTTGTCGACCCACTTCTATTGGATAGAAGGTGCTTGGGCCAAGGCTGTAGTGGTTGCATTGTCCTTCTGTTCACCTTTTGAACAAATTGTGAAGATGTTGAATTTTGTAGTATGAGATACTACCTTGAGGTACTGTTTAGGTGAGACAGTAGTCAAAATTACCTTTGGTATTCTATATATATGACCCCTCAGAGTAACAATGACACTAATCGGTCGAGACTCATTAATACCATGGTGCTTCCATATATATGGCTGGCCTAAGAGAACATCACAAACATCCTACGGAGAAACATCACATAATACCTCATCCTTGAAGGGATGGAGGTCATATGACAATCGACACTATTGGATGACACAAAGATCTCATCCCTGGCGAAGCCACCCGATGTTGTATACTTGCGGGTGTGGTGTTGTTGACAATCCCAATTGTTTGACGACCTTTGCTGAGATGAGGTTCTTATGGATTCTACTATCAATAATAAAATGCATAGGGGTCCCCTTCACCCACATTTGTGAATGAAAAAGGTGCTTCCCCTCTTAAGGATATGTTGGGTCTTCTATTTGAATTGTTGCGGTCATGACAATAGTAGTGGGATCTGCGTCGATGATCTGTATTCTATCAGTATTTTATGAATCAGGTTTTGGATCCTTGTCTTTTATCTCTACCACCAATGACTGTTTTGATCGATATTCATCGGTGTTGTGCAAGGGGATTTTGTGGAAATTGCACCATTTTCAGGTGTCCTTATTCATTTTTTCAAGACCCTTCTTTTCTTGTGGCTTGGACTGGTTTTCAGGAGGCTATTTTTTAGGGCCGTCTTTATCATAATTTTGTTGTTGTGGATTTGCAGACATGAAATCCCCCTTGTTCTGGTGATTAAATTTATTCTTGATTTTAACAACATATCAATAAGCAGTGCCAAGTGATGATATGTCTAGAAAATCCATTTCAGTTTGGATGTATCTGCGTAGAGCCCCGCAGTATTTCAGAACCAAATGTCGCTCAGAGTCTTTGATACCTAGATTGGTGCACAAGGTATGGAAGGTATTTGTGAACTCTGACACTTCTTGGCCCCTCTCTTTCCACAGTATGGTCCATCTCATGCACTGGTCCTCATAGTTTCCAATAGGGTAATATTGTTCCTTTACCGCATCCACAAAAAAATCCCAAGTGGGATCGACCACATATATTCCAAAATCCTCTGTGGAAATTTTCTCCCAGTAAGTTTCCCACCAATGTTTGACATGGGGGAGAGCCTTAATGAGTTCAAAGGTGATATTTTCCCCATCGGAGAAATTATGAACGGAGAAATAACCTTCTAGCAGCTTTAACCATTTTTCTAGGGAATTTGCATCTATCTATCCTTCAAATATGGGAATATCAAAATTAAATTGTACCTTGAAAGGCAAGGTGCCTCCAAAGTGGTCTCTTGATGAAGACATGTCTATTTTTATCGACAAGCATTGAATGATGTTGGAAAAATTCTCCATCATTTCGTCCCTTTGTTGCGTAAGAGCTTGCTCAAGCAACAGTTTAATAGAATCATTTTCTGTCATTTTTCTTTTCTTCCACCATGGAGGTTTTCTTAGGTGTGCAAGAGAGATTTTCCTCAAGAGAGACAAGCTTGAGACCCAACTTTCTATACTCATACCTCGTCAAGGACTTGCACTGAAAAATGATCAAGAGCAGCCTCCTCTAATACCATTGATCTATATTATTTTCGGAACGAAATGAGAGCGAGGATATAATAAAGAAATTTACATATATGTATCAGATATCCAACAATATAAAAGAAATATATTATAGATGCACCATAAACATAGAGATACAATAATAAACAATTTCTATTAATGATAGAAATGTACAAAACTATAGAAATACAGAGTGAAAGACTCACTAGAATGGTGGCAGCTTATCTATGAGAAGAGATGTGATGGCTACTCACATTTTCCATAAGTTGAATTACAATAAGTCTCTAAAGGTATTTTTAAAATAAATAAAATCCAAAACCCTAACCCTCGTAGATAAAAATCCAATATTTTTGTGGACCCCGTTTTGGGTAGTTTCATGTATCAACTTCCTGGGGGCATAAGTTTGGCATATGATCTTCGTTTGGGGCACACGATAGCTCATTGGAAAGGTCTATACAAGGAATACAAATGTTTCCATCAGAATCTAATTCCAATTTTCGGTTTGACTGTGGCGAGCCCTAAAAATGTTTTTTAGGGCCTCAAAACGACCCTGAAAGTTTGAGACTCGAAAACTAGGAACAAAACTACCAAACTGATACTTCCAAAATGAGCTAGTTGGAATAGGTGGGTGGCCATCAATATCCACTTGGATCAATCCTCCCTCCTTATGAACAAATGGTCTCCATTTCTTTGATTTCTCGAGGGAGAGGGGAAAACGATTGTTGTAACTGAATCTTAGTGCGCTGCTTGCCTTGTGGAGATGTCACACTGCTTGGTTTGTGGAAAGTTGTCACAAACCTGTTGCTGGCAGGGTTGAATCTGTTCAACTAGTTGGGCTACATGAGATGTATGTGTGTAGAAGAAATCTGTGCGCTTTACTGTAGTATTTTCGACCCACTTCTATCAATAGAAGGTGCTTGGGCCGAGGTTGTAGTGGTTGCAGTATCCTTTTGTTCATATTTTGAATAGATTGTGAAGAAGTTGAATTTTGTAGTATGAGATACTACCTTGCGACATTATTTAGGTGGGACAGTAGTCAGAATTACCTATGGTATTATGTAAACATGACCCCTCAGAGTGACAATGACACTACGCGGTCGAGACTCATAAATAACATGGTGCTACCACATATATGGTTGTACCAAGAGAATGTCACAGACATCCAACGGGGAAATATCACATAATACCTCATCCTTGAAGGGCTGGATTCCACATGACAATCAACACTGCTCGCTGACACGAAGATCTCACCCCTGGAGAAGACACCTGATGTTGTATGGTTGTGGGTGTGGTGTTGTCGAAAATCCCAATTGTTTGACGATCTTTGTTGAGATGAGGTTCTTATGGATTCCATTATCAACAATGAAATGTAGTGGGGCCCCCTTTACCCACATATGTGAATGAAAACGACGCTCCCCCTCTTAAGGATCTATTGGTTCTTCTGGTTGAATTGTTACGGTCGCGACAATAACAATGGGATATACGTTAATGATCTGTCTTCTATCAGTATTTTCCGAATCACAATCTGAATCAATGTTTGGCTCCTTGTCTTTGATCTCGGACACCAATGACTATTTTGAGCGACATTCATCGGTGTTGCTCCAGGGGATTTTGGGGAAATCACACCATTTTTTGATGGCCTTCGTCTTTCCGTGAGCCTTCTTTTCCTGTGTCTGTCTGGAGGTTGTTTGTTAGGGCCGTCTTTATCATACTCTTGTTGTTGCGAATTTGCTAACCTAGAATCCCACTTGTTCTGGTTCTTAAATTTCTTCTCCATTTTAACAACATATCAATAAGTAGTATTGAGTGATGAGATGTCCAGAAAATCCATTTTAGTTTGGATGTATCTGTGTAGAGCCCCACGGTATTTCAGAACCAAATGTCTCTTGGAGTCTTTGATACACATCTTGGTGCGAAAGATATGGAAGGTATTGGTGAAATTCGACACTTCTTGGCCCCTCTCTTGCCACATTATGTTCCATCTCATGTAATGGTCCTCATAGTTTCCAACAGGGTAATAATGTTCCTTTACTGCATCCACAAAAAAAATTCCAAGTGGGCTCGACCCCATATATTCCAGACGCCTCTGTGGAAATTTTCTCCCAGTAAGTTTCCCACCAAGGTTTGACATGGGGGAGAGCCTTAAGGAGTGCGAAGGTGATCTTTTCCCTGTCGGAGAAATTATGAACAAAGAAATAAACTTCTAGCAGATTTAACCATTTTCCTAGGGCATCCTCATCTATCTATCCTTCAAATCTGGGAATATCAAAATTAACTTGTACATTGAAAGGTGAGGTGCCTCCAAAGTGTCCACTTGATGAATATGCGCCTATTGTTATCGGCAAGCGTTGAAAGATGTAGGAAAAAATCTCCATCATTTCATCCCTCTATCGCGTGAGAGATTTCTCAAGCAACAAATTAATAGAATCGTTTTCTCTATCCTTTTTTATTTTGTTCTGCCATGGAGGTTTTCTTGGGCATGTGAGAGAGATTGGCCTCAATCCTCCTTAATTATGAAGAAATGGTCTCCACTGCATTGAGTTCCTGGGGGAGAGGGGAAAATGATTGATGTAACTAAATCTTGGTGCGCTGCTTTCCATGCTAGAGACGTCGCACTGCTTGGTTTGTGGAAGGCTGCCACGAACCTGTTGTTGGTGTGGTTGAATATGTTCAACCAATCGAGCTACATGGTGTGTCTGTGTCTAGAATGAATATTTGTTCTTTGATGTAGTATTTTTGACCCACTTCTATTGGATAGAAGGTTCTTGGGCCGAGGTTGTAGTGGTTGCAGTATCCTTCTGTTCACCTTTTGAACAAACTATGAAGAAGATGAATTTTGTAGTATGAGATACTAACTTGCGGCATTGTTTAGGTGGAAAATAGTTGGAATTACCTCTGGTATTCTGTAGAGATGACCCCTCAGAGTAACAATGACAGTACGAGGTCAAGACTCATAAATAGCTTGGTGATTCCACATATATGGTTGGCCCAAGAGAACATCATAGACATCCAGTGGGGAAACATCACATAATACCTCATCCTTGAAGGGCTGGATGCCATGCGATAATCAACATCACTAAATGACATGAATATCTCGTCCTTGGCGAGGCCACCCAAGGGTGTGGTGTTTTCGACAATCCCAATTGTGTGACGACCTCTGTTGAGATGAGGTTCTTTTGGCTTCTGCTATCAACAATAAAATGCAGCGGGGTCCCCTTAACCCACATCTGTGATTGAAAAAGGCACTCCCCCTCTTCATGATCTGTTGGTTCTTGTGGTTGAATTTCCGTGGTTGTGACAATAGCTGTGGGATCTCCATCGATGATCTGTCTTCTATCAATATTTTCTAAATCAAATTCTGAATTAGGGTTCAACTTGTTGTCTTTTATCTAAGACAATAATGATTGTTTTGAGGGATATTCATCGGTGTTGTGCAAGGGGATTTTCTGGAAATCGCACCATTTTATGGTGTCCTTCTTTGTCTTTCCACGACCCTTCTTTTCCTGTGGCTTGGACTAGTTTTCAGGAGGTTGTTTTTTAGGTCCGTATTTATCATAATTTTGTTGTTGCATATTTTCAAATTGATGCAGACCCCCAGCCCTCGGGCCAAGATCCACACAGGATTGTTCTTCTCCGAATCCACAGAACTGAAATAGTTCTTTCGGGCCCTCACTAGAATCCCACAAATCCGATCCACAGGTCCTTCAGAAACCCCACCTGTGTGAACAAGCACTAGGTACGAGCTTCACCTCCACGCGACCATGACATTGTGGCTATATCGAGATTTCGGTCACTGGGATTTTGAAACGCAGCGGCCCAAACCACTGGTCACTCCATTCCCCGAAATGTCGAAATGATGAAACAGGTTCTACGGCTCTGGCTCGTGCTATCTCCTACGAATGTTTTCGGGGCTTTGCAATTTCACGAGTCGGGACTCCACGTCTCTCGACTCCTGGCCTCTCGACCACCCGGGTCCCAAAATGCCGAAATCTACCCAACCATGGTCCACTTTTTCAGGATTTTGGAATTCGCTACCCCACAATTCTAGCTACAGACGGTTCTTGGTCCTTCGATTTTCCGGACCCTGAAATGCCGAAATGACAAAATGGTTGCTTCCTCCGGGACCACAACCCTACTCCAAAGGCACGTCGCGTTTTGTGACTTCGGGGTTTTCAATGCAAAGTGCCCCAACTCCTTGTCATTGTAATTGCCGAAATGCTGAATTCCGAGACACCGAAATGCCAAACCCCACTCCAAAGGGAAATCAACGGCTCCTGATATTTTTGGGATTTCGCGAACCGGAAGTTCGCGATGCAGTGGCTCCAAAATCTCTTGTCACGCCAATCCCCGAATTCCTAAAATATGAGTTCGTTCAGGATCCAATGGCTATCGGTCCTTTGAGCTAGATCTGACGGCCCAGATCTAGTCTTCTACGCTCTCTCCTCCTGTTGTCTGGATGTGAAAATCGATGGTCCAGATCTCGTTTCTCCAGCTAATCTAATGGCAAGTGTGCTCCCTCCTGAACATGCGCTCCTTCCCTTCCTTGGAATATTTCTTGCTCCAAAAGGCCTCGTCTTTTGTCTCTGCTGTGAAGCCTGTAGCCTTGGATTCTACCTGTATTCTAGGAATGATGTCCCTCCTGAGCTTTGTCTACTGTGACCCCTCAAAAGGTTTATGAACCTTCTTCTCGCTCTGTTGTTAATCGGTGTGCTAAGGCACTATCCTTCCTGAGCTCCTCAAACTCTGAACCCTCCAAAGGGTTTTCTTGGCCTCTATGGCTCCTTGCAGGGTATTTGCACACAACTATGCTATCCGTCCTAAGCTTATCTATGGCTCTAACCTCAAAGTGTCTCTGTCCCTTTCTCTCCTTGAAGGGATGTAAGTGCCCTCTGGAAACTTCCTGCTCAAGCACCCTTTGCTGAGCCTGCAGGGTGTTTAGTAACCCTGTTAGTGTCTTCCCCATGACACTTCCCTTATCTCAGAACTCGAAAGAGATTTCTTCTCGGTGCACTCCCTACACTCACTCGATGTCCTCCTGACAGAGCTTCCACAGAACCCTCAATGATTCTGTTATCTCTGTTCCTTCCTCTGCACAATCTTACCTCTAGGGTGTTCAACAACCTTGAGACTTCATCCCTGGGTCTAATACTTCCTCTGGTGTGCCTTCCTGGCACAACTCTCTCCAAATTCCACAGAATCCAGAAGTGCACTCTATGCACAAATAGAGTTTCTTCAATGCACCCTGTGCAACTGCTCAATGCCCTCCTGGCAGAGTTTCCACAGAACTTCAGACGTTCTTTCTTCCCTGAAATCGAAACATAGTTCTTCTTGTGCACACTTGCACCAACTCAATGCCCACCTGGTAGAGTTCTCCAGAATCCTCAGTGACTATGTCTTCTCATCGAACTCGAAATAGAGTTCTCCTCAATGCACCCTGTGAATTTTCTCAATGCCCTCCTGGCAGAGTGTCACAGAATTCTCAACAATTCCGCTTCTCCTCTCTGTGCTCTTCTCTGTACAGTTTCTCCTTCAAGGTGTTCAGCAACCTTGAGGCTTCCTCCCTGAGTCAATGACTTCAGCTAGTGTGCCCTCCTGGCACGTCTTTATCTGAAATTCCACAGAATTCAGAAGTGCACTCCTTGCACTGACTTGTAGAACCCACAATATTCTGTCATGCAACCTCTTGCATGAAGCCTCAAAGAACCCAAACCTGAAATCAAAGAACTCAGAGATAGGAAAATCTACCTATCCCTGCAAATGCACATCTAACATACATCTACATCATATAACCAACACATAAAGACATTCATTCATGAACTCACTAACACATGAACAACAACATGCAGGAAAAACTACTATGTTTGTATTAATATGAAATGCCTCTTTACAATGTGTTCGAGCTCGGACTGCAACATAGTCTCGAACCTCCTCTCATCTCCCTATTCTCTCTTCTTCTCTACCTCTCTGTCTACTAACTAGATACAAAGAAGATATTTTTACAAAAGGGGTCTCCTCGAGTGCTTCCTTCCATCCTCACCAACTCTCATTAATTTACATTCAATTACATTGAATGGCTGTCTAGTCCGAATCAGATCTAGATCTCAGCCTTACAACTATTTAAGGCAACCTTTATCTAAGCCTGCGCACATGCCTGGATTTTGGCTCTACTAGCCTTACAACATTTAATACAATTTTAAAATTTGAAAAAAGAGAGGGCTGCGCTTCTCTCCTCTCCATTGAATGCATGCTTTGATGTGCTAGCTAGCTGGTGCGTAGCTGTGTTGGAGTGATGCTCCTGCATCATACTCCTCTGCTGTGAAAAATTCACGAGATCCTACTCATGAGCTTCCAAGCATGGCTTTCAAAATCCCCCTGGATCCAAAACAGTTCTTTGGAGCTATCCATCTGCTCCACTGCTGCTGCTGCATCTGTTTCCCTGTTGCTATGGGAGGTTCTCCTCTACTCAGATTCCCTTTGCTGACCGCTTCTACTGATCTAATCATCAACCTTCTAATCTCCTCAATTATCTCGTCCAATTGATCTAGTGGCTGGATCTCTTTATGCAGTCTTCTCCGCTGCACTTCTTCGTCCTCATCAGTGGGAAGATCAATTAGAAATCTGATGCCATATTCTTCCTCTGTGGCCTCAGCTTGCCACCCTGCTGAAAAATTCAGCTCTGCCTTCTTGACTGACCTGTTGTTCAGTCACCTTCTCTGACATACTTTCTTTTGCCATTTATCCTTGTGCTGGTTGAATTCCAGCTTCCTCCAGCTGCTCCTCAGACTGGAATTTTCCTTCATTTGTTGTTGCATGCCTCAACACCGCAGTTATCATCTGTTCAACTCCCTGGCTAAAAATTCTGAGTGATTCCTCAGAATTCTCCTCTGCTAACATCTGCATGACTGTCTCCTCATGGCAGTCATATACTGGCTCTAGATGGTTCAACCAATCCTCCAACATTTCTAACTCCTTCTCCCATGGAGTGAGCATCTCAACTGTGTGCTCCTCTTCTTTTCCTTGGGCAACTTATGATATCTGCTCCATCTCTTTGACAGTCAAAGCTGGTTGTCCTTCTACTGTTGTTGCACCCACAACATCTTCCCTCGCCTCGTCTTGGCTGCTTGGTAGGAATATCTTTATCCCTCCAATCATCAGAATGCTCTTATGATCTTCCTTCTGGATGGTACAAATTTTTAACTTGTCATCATCTTCATTCACATGGTCTGCAAAACCACATGAATCTTCACTTCTCAGCACTCCTTGTTGACCTGAACTCACTCCTGAGTCCCTGAGACTCTCACATGGCCTCATATTCTCTCCCTTTCCCATCTAGAAATATGGAGTTTCTCCTCTTCCTCTGCCCACCTGGCAGTCTATAAGATCAATCGATCCCATCTTAGTGCCCTCCTAGCAATTTGAACTTTCAACACCGCCCTCCTGGTAGTTCATGAGATCTTCACTTGATCTCTTTATATTGCCCACCTGGCAATTTGAAAGTCCATATCTATCCACTTGGAAGTCTATGAGATCTTTTCTTGATCTCTCCTCATCATCATCACTGATATTTCTCCCATCTTCTGGTTCACAGGCATGAACCATCTTCTTTGTGGCCCTGAGGCTTTTCACAGACCTGAGCCACCTCCTCAACAATCTTCACTGTTCTCTGGCCAACAATTTCTTCACTGGCCACTTTGCTTTCCTCCTTAGAGGCCATTCATACACCTAATGTGTCTTTGCATCCTGCTACACCCGTAGTGAAAGCTCTTCCATCCTCATCCTTATCTCAGCGAGTTCCAGATCAATCTCTGGATTTTTCTTCTACTTGCGGTCTTCCCTGTGACCACGCCCATGGCCTTCAATAGCCATCTTGTTGTTCCTATCTACCCTCCTAGAAAATTTGTTGCTGTCACTCTGCAATCGTGAGTGCTTCCAACATATCCTACAATCCTCCTGACTGTCTATTGATTGCTGTGCACCTGCAAACAATCATCACAGAGCTTCAACACTTTGTCTTCTTCTTCTTCTCTTCCCTCTGCCTGCAATATATAGACAAAAATAAGCTCTGATACCACACTGATGGTATTAGACTGTATCTCTTCATAGTCCTCCTCTTGTCTGTGATCTACAAACAAAAATATTAGCTCTGATACCAATTAATGCAAACCCCCGGCCCTCAGGCCAAGATCCACACAAGATAGTTCTTCTTTGAATCCGCAGAACTAAGATAGTTCTTTTGGGCGCTCACTGGAACCCCATGAATTCGATCCACAGGTCCTTCAGAAACCCTACCTGTGCGAACAAGCACTAGGTGCGAGCTTCACCTCCACGCGACCACAACGTTGTGGCTGTATCGGGATTTCGCTAACCAAGAGTTTGAAACGCAGCAGCCCAAACCACTGGTCACTCCATTCCCCGAAATGCCGAAATGCCGAAATGGGTTCAACGACTCTAGCTCATGCTATTTCCTCCGAATGTTTTTGGGGCTTCGCAATTTTGCAAGTCGGGACTCCACGTCTCCCGACTCCTAGCCTCTCGACCACCCGGGTCCCGAAATGCCGAAATCTACCCGACCACGGTCCACTTTTTTGGGATTTCGGAATTCGAGATCCCGCAATTCTGATTGTAGACGGTTCTTAGTCCTTCGATCTCCCAGACCCTGAAATGATGAAATGCCGAAATGGCTGCTTCCTCCGGGACCACATCCCTACTCCAAAGGCACATCGTGTTTCGCGACTTCAAGGTTTTCAATGCAAAGTGCCCCAGCTCCTTGTCATCGAAATTGCTGAAATGCTGAATTCCGAGACGCTGAAATGTCGAACCCTACTCCAAAGGGGAATCAATGGCTCCTGATGTTTTTAAGATTTCACAAACCGAAAGTTCGCAATGCAGTGGCTCCAAAATATCTTGTCACGCCAATCCCCGAATTCCCGAAATATGAGTTCGTTCAAGATTCGATGGCTATCAGTCCTTTGCACTAGATCTGATGGCCCAGATCTAATCTTCTGCGCTGTCTCCTCCTACTGTCTGGACGTAAAACTTGATGGTCCAGATCTCGTTTCTCCAGCTGATCTAATGGTAGCTATGCTCCCTCCTAAGCATGCGCTCCTTCCCTTCCTTAGAAGATTTCTCTCTCCAAAAGGCCTCGACCTTTGTCTCTGTTACGAAGCCTATAACCTTGGCTTCCGTCTGTATTCTAGGAACGCTGTCCCTCCTGAGCTTTGTCGACTGTGACCCCTCAAAAGGTTTCTCGACCTTATTCTCGCTCTGTTGTTAATCGGTGCGCTAAGGCACTATCCTTCCCAATATCCTCAAACTCTGAACCCTCCAAAAGGTTTTCTTGGCCTCTGCGGCTCCTTGCAGTGTCTTTGCATAGAACTGTGCTATCCGTCCTGAGCTTATCTGTGGCTCTAACCTCAAAGTGTCTCTGTCCCTTTCTCTCCTTGAAGGGATGTAAGTGCCCTCTGGCAACTTCCTACTCAAGCACCCTTTGCTGAGCCTGCAGGGTGTTCAGTAACCCTGTGAGTGTCTTCCCTGTGACACTTCCCTTATCTCAGAACTCGAAAGAGAGTTCTTCTCAGTGCACTCCTTGCACTCACTCGATGCCCTCCTGGCAGAGCTTCCACAGAACCCTCAGTGATTTTGTTATCTCTGTGCCTTCCGCTGCACAATCTTACCTCCAAGGTGTTCAACAACCTTGAGACATCATCTCTGGGTCTAATACTTCCTCTGGTGCTCCCTCTTGGCACAACTCTATCCAAATTCCGTAGAATCTAGAAGTGCACTCTATGCACAAATAGAGTTTCTTCTATGCACCCTGTGCAACTTCTCAATGCCCTCCTGGTAGAGTTTCCACAGAACTTCAGACGTTCTTTCTTCCCTGAACTCGAAACAGAGTTCCTCCTGTGCACACTTGCACCAAATAAATGCCCACCTGGCAGAGTTCTCAAGAATCCTCAGTGACTTTGTCTTCTCATCGAACTCAAAATAGAGTTCTCCTCAATGCACCCTATGCATTTTCTCAATGCCCTCTTGGCAGAGTCTCATAGAATTCTCAACAATTCTGCTTCTCCTCTTTGTGCTCTTCTCTGCACAGTTTCTCCTTCAATGTTTTCAACAACCTTGAGGCTTCCTCCCAGAGTCAATGATTTCAGCTAGTGCACCCTCCTGGCACGTCTTTGTCTGAAATTCCACAGAATTCAGAAGTGCACTCCTTGCATTGGCTTGCAGAACCCACAATATTATGGCATGCAACCTCTTGCATGAAGCCTCAAAGAAACCAAACCTGAAATCAAAGAACTCACAGATAGGAAAATCTACCTATCCCTGCAAATGCACATCTAACATACATCTACAACATATAACCAACACATAAGGACATTCATTCATGAACTCACTAACACATGAACAACAACATGTAGGAAAAACTACTCTGTTTGTATTAATATGAAATGCCTCTTTACAATGTGTTCGAGCTTGGACTACAACAGAGTCTTGACCCTCCTCTCTTCTCCCTATTCTCTATTCTTATCTACCTCTCTGTCTACTAACTAGATACAAAGAATATATTCTTACAAAAGGGGGCTCCTCGAGAACTTCCCTCCATCCTCACCAACTCTCATTAATTTACATTCAATTACATTGAATGGCTGTCTAGTCGGAATCAGATCTAGATCTCAGCCTTACAACTATTTAAGGAAACCTTTATCTAAGCCTGTGCACATGCATGGCTTTTGGCTCTACCAGCCTTACAACATTTAATACAATTTCAAAATTTGAAAAACGAGGGCCACGCCTCTCTCCTCTCCATTGAATGCACGCTTTGATGTGCTGGCTGGCTGGCGCGTAGCTGGGTTGGAGTGATGCTCTTGCATCACAAATGTAATATCCCAAGGTCGAGCCTAGTTGTAATTATGAATGTAACATGGCTTGTAGGCTGGTGAGCCAAGTATTTATAAGCTGGTAGGATTATGTGTTTATTAGGCTAGAGAGCCTAAATGTTAAAGGCCATGAGCATGTTTTGTACATGTAAATATTCATATTCTTAATATAAACAACATTGTTGCGTGTAGACCTACCATGAAGAAAAAGTATGGGGGACTAAGCTCCACTAGGATGGGTAAGGGAGGGGGGTTGATAGATTAGGAAAAGGGGCTAAGCTTGAGGGCTTAACCAAAGGGAATATTATCATGTATTTCCTTAGATTACTAAATTTTTGGGAAATAAACCCAGTTATCTTAAGTTCCGTTGGGAGGAGGAACGTGCTCCTGGAGAGCCAAGTGTCACCCAAGACGCATGCATATTTATGGGGGAATTTCCACCGTTGTTGGGGGTTCACAAACCATTCTGGTTTATTTCTGGAGGAGTTTTCTCTGAGCATTGGGACCACGCGAGCCATCCATTTCCCCGATTCACTCACGCACTGAGTAGGCATGCAGTCGACCAATTCTGCCATTGTTGGACCCTTTACCTTCATGAACCTCTATAACTTGTTGAGTCGTCCCTTGCCTTACCTACGTTTTCTACTGCGGTTACCTGGTTGAATTAAGAGATGGTTTGAAGAGGCAGGTTGTCAGGCCTATGGGTAACCTTCCTAGGTGAGAGAGTGTGGATAGAAGAATAAGTAGTTAGGCCTGTGAGAAACTCTCTCTAGGTGAGATAGTGTGCTGAGGAAGTGAGTTCTCCTAGAGGGATTCCAGTAGCAGCTACAGAGCTCCGAGAATTTCATCTCACCTATTGTTGAAGCCTTGTAAGGGAGGTAGAGAAGTCGATGGACTGTGTGATAGTGAAGGTGTACACTCTTGGGGTGGGACAGGCATTTGGGGAATGAGAGTTTGTGAGTGGTGGGCGTAAGTAGCTCCTTAGAGGGGATCCTTAATGTTGTACTGTGTAACTTCCTGTTGTCCCTACCTATCCTAGGAATCCCTTGCCCAATGGATTTTAGTCCCAGCTCGGGTGTGACCCACTATTGAGATTGATGAGTAGTGTGGTCTAAGGCTAGGAGGTTCGTGGAAGGTTTGCATGCAGTTGGTGTACTTCAATTAAAAGATAAGTAACATTTTCCAAGTTTGGTTACATGTTGTGTATTTATATATGTAGTTATATTTATGGTTTTTGTCTGTGATTACTGCATGTATGATTTTACTGTTATTTATGCATTATGATGTGTGATAGAAGAATGTAAATCATCTGTTAAATATTTGTATGTGTTATTTTCACTTCCACAAGAATATGTGTATGTACAGAATGTTTATGTCAGGTTAAAATTGCATTATATATATATATCTGTGTGTGTGTGTGTGTGTATGATTGAGCATGTTAGTTTTCCGAGGTAGCATTGCCTGACCTGCTGGTGGCCAGGGACATCACAAAAAACCTGAAATACCTCTTGTTCTGGTGCTTAAATTTCTTCTCGATTTTAACAACATATTGATAAGCAGTATCGAGTGATGAGATGTCCAGAAAATTCATTTTAGTTTGGATGTATTTGTGTAGAGCCTCACGGTATTTCAGAACCAAATGTCGCTGGGTGTCTTTGATAACTATATTGGTGTGCAAGGTATGGAAGGTATTGGTGAACTACGACACTGCTTGGCTTCTCTGTTTCCGCAATATGGTGCATCTCATGTATTGGTCCTCATAGTTTCCAACAAGGTAATATTGTTCCATTACTGCATCCACAAGAAAATCCCAAGTGGGCTCGAACCCATATATTCAAGACTCCTCTGTGGGACTTTTCTCCTATTTAGTTTCCCACCAATGTTTGACATGGGGGATATCCTTAAGGAGTGCGAAGGTGATCTTTTCGTTGTTGGATAAATCATGAACAAAGAAATAACCTTCTAGCAGATTTAACCATTTTTCTAGGGAATCCGCATCTATCTGTCCTTCAAATATGGGAATATCAATATTAACTTGTATCTTGAAAGGCAAGGTGCCTCCAAAGTGGATGCTTGATGAATATGTTCTTGTTGTTATCAGCAGGCATTGAAGGATGTGGGAAAAATTCTCCATCTTTTTGTCCCTCTGTCACATGAGAGCTTGCTCAAGAAACATATTAATAGAATCATCTGGTCTGTCGTTGTTCTTTTCTTCTTCCATGGAGGGTTTCTTGGGCATGCGAGAGATATTTTCCTGAAGAGAGAAAATATAGAGACCCAACTTGCTATACTCAGACCTTGTTGGGGACATGCACTGAAAAACAATCCAGAGCAACATGCTCTGATATGACTGATCCAGATTAGTTTTGGCATGAAACGAGAGAAGAGATATAATAAATAAATGTATAGAGATGTATCAGATATCCAAAAATATAACATAAATATATCAGAGATGCAACCATAAACACAAAGATAGAGTAAAACACAATTTCTATTAATGAATGAAACGAACAAAACTATAGAAATGCAGAGTGAAAGACTCACTAGAATGGTGGCATCTTATATTTGAGAAGAGATGTGACGACTACTCACATTCGTCGGAATATGAATTAAAATGAGGCTCTAAAGGCATTTTTAACATAAATAAAATCCAAAACCCTAACCCCGGAAGATGGAAAACCAACAGTTTTGTGGACCTCGTTTTGGGTAGTTTGGTGTATCAACTTCTCAGGGGCATAACTTTGGTATATGATCTCCGTTTTGGGCGCATGATAGCTCGTTGGAAAGGTATATCCGAGGAATACACATGTTGCTATCAGAATATGAATTTAGCTATAGTATAAATATGGTGAGCCCTAAACACACTATTTAGGTCCCCAAAACATCCCCGAAAGTTTGGGACTTGAAAACTAGGAACAATACTACCAAAATGAGCTAGTTGGAATAGGTGGGTGGCCATCGATATCCACCTGAATCAATCCTCCCTAATTAGGAAGAAATGGTATCCATTTCTTTGAGCTCTCGGGGGAGAGGGGAAAACGATTGTTGTAATTGAATCTTGGTGTGCTACTTTCCTTGTTGGATACGTAACACTGCTTGGTTTGTGGAAGTCTGCCACGAACCTATTGCTAGCATGGTTGAATCTATTAAACCAGTCGGGATACATGAGATGTCTGTGTGTAGAATGAATCTTTGTGATTTGTTGTAGTCTTTTTTACCCACTTCTGTTGGATAGAAGGTTCTTGGCTCAAGGATGTAGTGCTTGCATTATCCTTCCGTTCACCTTTTGAACAAATTGTGAAGAAGCTAAATTTTGTAGTATGATACACTACCTTGAGACACTGTTTAGGTGGGACAATAGTTGGAATTACCTATGGTATTCTATAGATCTAACCCCATATATTAACAATGAAACTATAGGGTTGAGACTCATAAATATAATGGCGCTTCCACATATATGGTTGGCCCAAGAGAACATCAAAGACATACAGTGGGGAAACATTACATAATACCTCATCCTTGAAGGGATGGATTCCATATGACAATCAACACTGTTGGATGACACGAAGATATTGTCCCTAGCGAAGCCACCCAATATTTTATGGTTGTGGGTGTGGTGTTGTCGAAAATCCCAACAATTTGATGACCTCTGCTGAGATGAGGTTCTTCTGGCTTCCTCTATCAACAATAAAATGCACTGGGGTAACCGTCACCCACATATGTGAATTAAAAAGGCGCCCCCCTATTTAGGCTCTATTGGTTCTTCTATTTGAAATGTCGTAGTCATGACAATAATAGTGGGTTCTGCGTTGATGATTTGTCTTCTATCAGTATTTTCTGAATCAAATTCTGAATCAGGGTTTGGTTCCTTGTCTTTGATCTCGACAACCAATGACTATTTTGAGTGACATTCATCGGTGTTTTGCTAGAGGAGTTTGTGGAAATTGCACCATTTTCTAGTGTCCTTCGTCTTTCCGTGACCCTTCTTTTCCCATGTCTTGGACTGGTTTTCAGGAGGTTGTTTGTTAGGGCCGTATTTATCATACTTTTGTTGTTGCTGATTTGTAGACCAGAAATCCCACTTGTTCTGGTGCTTAAATTTATGCTCCATTTTAACAGCATATCGATAAGTAGTACCAAGTGATGAGATGTCCAAAAAATCCATTTCAGTTTGGTTGTATCTGCGTAGAGCTCCGTGGTATTTCATAATCAAATTTCCTTTTGAGTCTTTGATACCTAGCTTGGTGTGCAATTTATGGAAGGTATTGGTGAACTATGACACTTCTTGGCCCCTCTCTTGTTGTAGTGTGGTCCATCTCATGTACTGGTCCTCATAGTTGTCAACAGGGTAATACCGTTCCTTTACTGCATCCAAAAAAAAAATCCCAAGTGGGCTCCTCCCCATATATTCTAGACTCCTCTGTGGAAATTTTCTCCCATTATGTTTCCCACCAATGTTTGACATGGTGAGAGCCTTAAGGAGTGAAAAGGTGATCTTTTCCCTCTTGGAGAAATTGTGAACAAAGAAATAACCTTCTAGCAGATTTAACCATTTTTCTAGGGAATCTGCATCTATTTGTCCTTCAAATATGGGAATATAAAAATTAACTTGTACCTTGAAAGGCAAGGTGCCTACAAAGTGGCCGCTTGATGAAGATGTGCATTTTTTTATCGACATGCGTTGAAGGATGTCGGAAAAATTCTCCATCATTTCGTCCCTATGTCGTGTGAGAGATTGCTCAAGCAACATATGAATAGAATCATCTTCTCTGTCATTTTTATTTTTTTCTCCATGGAGGTTTTCTTGGATGTGTGAGGGTGATTTTCCTCAAGAGATACAAGCTCTATACCCAAGTTTCTATACTCATACCTCATCGGGGACATGCACTGAAAAACGATCTAGAGCAGCCTGCTATGATACCAAAGATTCAGATTATTTTTAGCACAAAATGAGAGCCGAGATATAATAAATAAATGTAAAAAGATGTATTGGATATCCAACAATATAACATAAATATATCATAGATGCAACCATAAACACAGAGATATAGTAATACACAATTTCTATTAATGAGCGAAATGTACACAACTGTAGAAATATAGAGTGAAAGACTCACTAGAATGGTGGCAGCTTATCTCTGTGAATAGATGTGATGGATACTCACATTCACCAGAAGATGAATTACAATGAGGCTCTAAAGGCATTTTTAACATAAATAAAATCCAAAACCCTAACCCCAGAAGATGAAAAGACAATAGTTTTTTGGACCCCGTTTTGGGTAGTTTGGTGTATGAACTTTCTGGGGCATAACTTTGGCATACGATCTTTGTTTGGGGTGCACGATAGAGCGTTGGAAAGGTATAGCTGAGGAATACATATTTTGCAATAAGAATTTTACTCCATATATAGTATGACTATAGCGATCCCTAAACGAGTTGTTTAGGGCCTCAAAACGACCCCAAAATTTTGGGACTCGAAAACAAGGAACAAAACTTGCAAACTGAAACTGCCAAAATGAGCCAGTTGGAATAGGTGGGTGGACACTGATATCCACCTATATCAATCCTCCCTCCTTGGGAAGAAATGGTATCCATTGCATTGAGTTGTTTGGGGATAGGGGAAAATGATTGTTGTAACTGAATCTTGGTGTGCTACTTTCCTTGTTGGAGACGTCCCACTGCTTGGTTTGTGGAAGGCTGTCATGAACCTGTTTTTGGAGGGGTTGAATATGTTCAACCAGTCGGGCTACATGAGATATCTATGGGAATAAGGATTATTTTCACTTTGTTGTATTATTTTCGACCAGCTTCTATTGGATACAAGGTGCTTGAGCCGAGGTTGTAGTGGTTGCAATATCCTTCTATTCACCTTTTGAACAGATTGTGAAGAAGATGATTTTTTTTGTATGAGATACTACCTTGCGACACTGTTTTGGTGGGAAAATAGTCGGAATTACCTTTGGTATTCTGTATAGATGACCCCTCAGAGTAACAATGACACTATGGGGTCAAGACTCATAAATAACATGGTTCTTTCACATATATGGTTGGCCCAAGAGAACATCACAGACATCCAATGGGGAAACATCACATAATACCTCATTCTTGAAGGGATGGATGCCTTATGAGAATCGACATTGTTGGATGAAACGAAGATCTCGTCTCTGACAAAGACACCTGATGTTGTATGGTTGCGGGTGTGGTGTTGTCTAAAATCCCAACGGTTTGACGACCTCAGTTAAGATGAGGTTCTTCTAGCTTCTGTTATCGAAAATAAAATGTAGTGGGGTCCCCTTCATCCACATCTGTGAATGAAAAACATGATCCCCCTCTTCAGGATATGTTGGTTGTTCTAGTTGAATTGTCGATGCCGCGAAAATAGAAGTGGGATCTGCGTTGATGATTTGTTTTCTATCATTATTTTCTGAATTAGATTTTGAATCATGGTTTGGCTCCTTGTCTTTTATCTCAACCACCAATGACTGTTTTGAGCAACATTCATCAGTGTTGTGCAAGGGGATTTTGTGGAAATCATACAATTTTCCTATGCCCTTCGTCTTTCTGTGACCGTTCTTTTCCTGTGGCTTGGAATGGTTTTCGAGAGGTTGTTTTTTAGGGTCGTATTTATCATAGTTTTGTTGTTGCGGATTTGTAGACCCAAAATTCCACTTGTTTTGGTGCTTAAATTTCTACTCGATTTTAACAACATATTGATAAGCAGTACCGAGTGATGAGATGTCCAAAAAATCCATTTCATTTTGGATGTATCTTTGTAGATCTCTGCAGTATTCCATAACCAAATGTCGCTCAGATTCTTTGATAGCCATCTTGGTGCACAAGGTATGGAAGGTATTGGTGAACTCATACACAACTTGGCCCCTCTCTTGCTGCAGTGTGGTCCATCTCATGTACTGGTCCTCATAGTTTCCAATAGGGTAATAATGTTCCTTTACCACATGCAAATAATTCCCAAGTGGGCTCAGCCCCATATATTCCAGACTCCTCTTTGGAACTTTTCTCCCAGTAAGTTTCCCACCAATGTTTGACATGGGGGAGAGCCTTAAGGAGTGTGAAGGTGATATTTTCCCTCTCGGAGAAATTATGAACAAAGAAATAACTTTCTAGTAGATTTAACCATTTTTCTAGGCAATCCGCATTTATCTGTCCTTCAAAGATGGGAATATCAAAATTAACTTATACCTTTAAAGGAGAGGTTCCTCCAAAATATCCTCTTGATGAATATGCACCCGTTATTATCGACAGACTGAAGGCCGTGGGAAAAATTCTCCATCATTTCGTCCCTCTGTCGTGTGAGAGATTTCTTAAGCAACAAATGAATAGAATCGTATACACTGTTGTTTTTATTTTCTTCCGCGATGGAGGGTTTCTTTGGCATGTGATATAGATTGTCCTCAAGAGAGACAATCTCGAGACCCAACTTGCTATCCTCAAGCCTCATCGGGGACATGCACTGAAAAATGATCAAGAGCAGCTAGCTTTGATACCACTGATCCAGATTATTTTCGGCATGAAATGAGAGTGGAGATATAATAAATAAATGTACATAGAAGTATTGGATATCCAAAAATATAACATAAATATATCAGATATGAAACCATAAACACAAAGATATAGTAATACACAATTTCTATTAATGAATGAAATGTACAAGACTGTAGAAATACAGAGTGAAAGACTCGCTACAATGGTGGTAGATTATCTTTGAGAAGAGATGTGAAAGCTACTGACATTTTCTAGAATATGAATTACAATGAGGCTCTAAAGGCCTTTTTAACATAAATAAATCCAAAACCCTAACCTCGGTAGTTTGGTGTATCAATTTCCCGGGGGCATAACTTTCACATAGGATCTCCGTTTGGGGTGCACAATAGCTCGTTGGAAAGTTATATTCGAGGACTACACATTTTTCCATCATACTCTGACTTCGTATATAATATGAAAGAGTTGATCCCTAAAAACATTGTTTAGGGCCTCAAAACAACCCCAGAAGTTTGGGACTCGAAAACTAGGAACAAAACTGCCAAACTAAAACTGTCAAAATGTGTCAGTTGGAATAGGTGGGTGGCCACTGATATCCACCTGGATCAATCCTCCCTACTTAGGAAGAAATGGTCTCCATTTCATTAATTTTCTGAGGGAGAGGGGAAAACGATTGTTGTAACTGAATCTTGGTGTGCTGCTTGCCTTGCTGGAGACGTCGCGTTGTTTGGTTTGTGGAAGGCTATCATGAACCTGTTGCTGGCGGGGTTGAATATGTTCAACCGGTTGGTCTACATGATATGTCTATGTGAAAAATGAATATTTTTTCTTTGATGTAGTCTTTTCGAACCACTTCTGTTGAATAGAAGGTGCTTGGGCCTATGTTGTAGTGGTTGCAGTATCCTTCTGTTCACCTTTTGAACAAATTGTTAAGAAGCTGAATTTTGTAGCATGAGATACTACCTTGTAGAATTTTTTATGTGGGACGTTAGTCGTAATTACCTATGGTATTATGTATAGATAACCCCTCAGAGTAACAATGACACTATGGGGTTGAGACTCATAAATAACATGGCACTTACACATATATGGCTGGCCCAGGAGAACATCACAAAAATCCAATGGGGAAAAATCACATAATAAATCATCCTTGAAGGGATGGATGCCATATGAAAATAGGCATTGATGGCTGACACTAAGATCTCATCCCTGGCGAAGCCACCTGATGTTGTATTGCTGTGGGTGTGGTGTTGTCGACAATCCCAACTTTGTGATGACCTTTACTGAGATGAGGTTCTTTTGGCTTCCACTATCAACAATAAAATGCCGTGGAGTCTCCTTCACTCACATCTCTAAATGAAAAATGTGCCCCCCCTCTTCAAGATCGATTGGTTCTTCTGGTTGAATTTTCACGGTCACGACAATAACAGTGGGATCTGCATCGATGATCTATCTTTTATCAGTATTTTCAGAATCAGATTCTAAATCAGGGTTTGACTCCTTGTCTTTGATCTTGGCCACCAATGACTATTTTGAGAGACATTCATCAGTGTTGTTCAAGGGGATTTTGTGGAAATCGCACTAATTTTTGGTGTCCTTCTTCGTCTTTCTGTGACCTTTTTTTTCTCGTGGATTGGACTATTTTTTGGGAGTATTTTTGCTAGGGATGTCTTTATCATACTTTTTTGTTGCAGATTTGAAGACCCGAAATCCTGCTTGTTCTGGTGCTTAAATTTCTTCTCGATTTTAACAGATATCCATAAGAAGTACCGAGTGATGAGATGTCCAAAAAATCCATTTCATTTTGGATGTGTCTGTGTAGAGCTGCATGATATTTCAAAACCAAATGTCACTCAGAGTCTTTGATACCCAACATGTTGCAGAAGGTATGGAAGGTATTGGTGAAATATGGCACTGCTTGGCCCCTATCTTGCCGCAGTGTGCTCCATCTCATGTACTGGTCCTCATAGTTTCCAACAAGGTAATATTGTTCCTTTACCACATCCACAAAAAAATCCCAAGTGTTTTCAACCCCGTATATTCCAGAATCCTTCGTGGAACTTTGCTTCGAGTAAGTTTCCCACCAATGTTTGACATGGGGGAGAGCCTTAAGGATTGAAAAGGTGATATTTTCCCTGTTAGAGAAATTATGAACAAAGAAATAATGTTCTAGCATATTTAACCATTTTTCTACGACATTCGCATCTATCTGTCCTTCAAATATGGGAATATAAAAATTAACTTGTACCTTGAAAGGTGAGGTTCCTCCAAAGTGGTCGCTTGATGAATACGTGCCTATTGTTATTGAAATGCATTGAAGGATGTGGGAAAAATTCTCCATCATTTCGTCCCTCTGTCAAGTGAGAGTTTGCTCAAGCAATAGATGAATATAATTGTCTTCTCTGTATTTTTTATTTTCTTCCACCATGGAGGGTTTCTTCAGCGTGTGAGATAGATTTTCCTCAATAGATAAAATCTCAAGACCAAACTTTCTATACTCAGACCGCATCGGGGGCATGCACTAAAAAATGATCAAGAGCTGCCTACTCTGATAAAAATGATCTGGATTATTTTCGGCACAAAATGGGAGCAAAGATATAATAAATAAGTGTACAAAGACATATTGGATATCCAAAAATATAATATAAATATATCATAGATGCAACCATAAACACAAAGATACAATAATACACAATTTCTATTAATGAACGAAATGTACAAAACTGTAGAAATACAGAGTGAAAGACTCGCTAGAATGGTGGAAACTTATCTCTGAGAAGACATGTGACGACCACTCACATTTTCCAGAAGATGAATTACAATGAGGCTCTAAAGGCCTTTTTAACATAAAGAAAATACAAAACCCTAACCCCGGAAGATGAAAATCCAACAGTTTTGTGGGCCCCGTTTTGGGTAGTTTGTTTGGTGTATCAACTTCCCAGGGGCGTAACTTTGACATACAATCTTCGTTTGGGGCGCACAATAGCTCGTTGGAAAGGTCTATCTGATTAATACACAAGTTTTCATCAGAATTTGACTTAGTCCATATCTTGATTGTGGTGATCCCTAAAAACGTTGTTTAGGGCCTCAAAATGGCCTTGAAATTTTGAGACTCAAAAACTAGGAACAAAACTGCCAAACTAAAACTGCCAAAATGAGCCAGTTGGAATAGGTAGGTGGCCACCGATATCCACATGGATCAATCCTCCCTCCTTAGGTAGCAATGGTATCCATTTCATTGAGTTCCCGAGGGAGAGGGGAAAATGATTGTTGTAACTGAATCTTGGTGCACTGCTTTCCTTGTTGTAGACATCCTGCTGCTTGGTTTGTGGAAGGATGTCATGAACCTGTTACTCGTGGGGTTGAATCTGTTCAACTAGTCATGCTAGATGAGATGTCTATGTGCATAAGGAATATTTTCACTTTGTTTTCGTCTTGTCGACCCTCTTATTTTGGATAGAAGGTGCTTGGGTTGACGCTATAGTGGCTATAGTATCCTTCTATTCACCTTTTGAATAGATTGTGAAGAAGCTGAATTTTGTAGTATAAGATACTACCTTGCGACACTTTTTAGGTGGGACAATAGTTGGAATTACCTCTGGTATTCTGTAGAGATGACCCCTCAGAGTAAAAAT
Source organism: Picea engelmannii (assembly GCA_009831015.1). NCBI lineage: Eukaryota > Viridiplantae > Streptophyta > Pinopsida > Pinales > Pinaceae > Picea > Picea engelmannii. The sequence continues at coordinate 209,332 of ML794746.1, read as the reverse complement.
GACACTACAGGGTCGAGACTCATAAATATCATGACGCTTCCACATATATGGCTGGCCCAAAAAATATCACAGACATCCAGGGGGAACATCACATAATACCTCATCCTTGAAGCATTGGATGTTGTATGACAATCAACACTACTGGATGATATAAATATCTCATCCTTGGCAGGCCACCCGATGTTGTATGGCTATGGCTGTGGTGTTGTTGACAATCCCAACTGTTTGATGACCTTTGCTTAGATGAGGTTCTTTTGGCTTTCACTATCAACAATAAAATGCAGCGGGGTCCCCTTCACCCACATCTGTGAATGAAAAACGTGCTCCCCGTCTTCAGGATCTATTGGTTCTTCTGTTTGAATTATTGTGGTCGTGACAATAACAGTGGGATCTACGTGGATGATATGTATTCTATCAATATTTTCTAAATCAGATTTTGAATAAGGGTTCAACTCCTTGTCTTTGATCTCAACCACCAATGACCCTTTTGAGAGACATTCATCGGTGATGTGCCAGGGGATTTTGTGGAAAATGCACCATTTTCTGGTGTCCTTCTTCGTCTTTTCGTGACCCTTATTTTCGTGAGGCTTGGACTAGTTTTCAGGAGGCTGTTTGTGAGGGTTGTATTCATCATACTTTTGTTGTTGCAGATTTGTAGACCTGAAATCCCGCTTGTTCTAGTGCTTAAATTTCTGCTCGATTTTAAAAACATATCAATAAGCATTATCAAGTGATGAGATGTCCAGAAAATCCATTTCAGTTTGGATGTATCTGTGTAGAGCCCCACGATATTTCAGAACCAAATGTCACTCGGAGTCTTTGATAGCTAGCTTGTTTGTTGTGCAAGGTATGCAAGGTATTGGTGAACTCTGACACTATTTGGCCCCTCTCTTGCCTCAATGTGTTCCATCTCTTGTACTCATCCTCATAGTTGTCAATAGGGTAATATTGTTCCTTTACCGCATCCATAAAAAAATCCCAAGTGGGATCGACGCCATATATTCCATACGCCTATGTGGAACTTTTCTCCCAGTAAGTTTCCCACCAATGTTTGACATGGGGGAGAGCCTTAAGGAGTGTGAAGGTGATATTTTCCATGTCGGATAAATTATGAATAGAGAAATAAACTTCTAGTCGAATTAACCATTTTTCTAGGGCATCTGCATCTATCTATACTTCAAATATGGTAATATAAAAATTAACTTGTACCTTGAAAGAGGCCCCTTGATGAATACACACTTGTTTTTATCAGCATTCGTTGAAGGATGTGGGAAAAATTCTCCATCATTTCGTCGCTCTATTGTGTGAGAGCTTGCTCAAGTAACAGATTAATAGAATCGTCTACTCTATTGTTTTTCTTTCCTTCCAACATGGAGGGTTTCTTGAGGGTGTGAGAGAAATTGTTCTCAAGAGAGAGAAGATCGAGACCCAACTTTATATACTCAGACCTTGTTGGGGAAATGCACTGAAAAATGATCAAGAGGAACCTGCTCTGATACCACTGATCCAGATTATTTTTGGCACGAAATGAGAGAGGATATATAATAAAAAAATGTACAGAGTTGTATCGGATATCCAACAATATAACAAAAATATATCAGAGATATAACCATAAACATAGAGATATAGTAATACACAATTTCTATTAATGAGCGAAATGTACAAAACTGTAGAAATACAGAGTGAAAGATTCGCTAGAGTGGTGGCAGTTTATCTCTGAGAACAGGTGTGACGGCTACTCACATTCTCTAGAAGATGAATTACAATGAGTTTCTAAAGGCCTTTTTAACATAAATAAAATCCAAAACGTTGATCCCGGAAGATGAAAATCCAACAGTTTTGTGGACCCCGTTTTGGGTAGCTTGGTGTATCAACTTCCCAGGGGTGTAACTTTGGCATACGATAACTTGTTGGAAAATTCTATCCGAGGACTACATATGTTTTTTTCAGACTTTAGCTACGTTAATATTTTCATTGAGACGAGCCCTAAAAACGTTGTTTAGGGCCTCAAAACAACCATGAATGTTTGGGACTCGAAAACTAGGAACAAAACTTCCAAATTGAAACTGCCAAAATGAGCTAGTTGGAATAGGTGGGTGGGCACCGTTATCCACCTAGTTCAGGAGGGGTTGGTTCTTCCCTTTCTTTGCAAGAACTCGATTGGTACCTTGGACTTGGTTGGGGTCAAGCTAGTTTCCATTAGTATTGTTGAGGATTGGATTCTAGGTTCGATGTGGCCTTTGGTTTTGGTTATTTTGATTCCCTTTCCTTTTGATTTTCTTCATTTTATAGTTTGTAGGAAGGGAAGAATTATGTTGTGCTTATAGCTTTCCTAGTCATGGAGGAGGTGTGGGAGGAATAACATGGGTAATAAGGGTTGATGGTATCCCCACAAGAGGTATTTCCACATGTTTGACCCTAACCATGATGATGAGGATGGACATGTGGTGCATGATAGCAGGCACTCATGCTCATCTGAGATGCAACACGGGAATGGTATTAGGGTGGGGTTGGGTATCCATAAGGAGTGGGTGATACACCATAAGGACACGCATATCCACTAGGTCTAGGTGGTGGTGGTGGTGGACATGGTGGAGATATAGAGCCGATGATTCCATCAACTACATGGGAGATCCCTGGAGTGTTTGAGTCACTTGATTGGGAATGAGGGGCATCGCGGAGGATGGTGTAAAGATGCCTACATTAAGTGTAGATCAAGTCACACCATTGGGCATTTCAGATGGAATATTCCTCACTCCGAGGCAATTTCATGGTGACATATTTGTTGATGGGAGGAAGGAGGGACTTTGGGAAGAAATCCTTCAAGAATATGTCATTGAGATTGGATTTGCACAAGACATGCCATCCGTGCCACTCATGGATGTGGTTGAATATATGAGTGGAAATGGTTTAGAGACATGTGGTAAGGATATCAATCCCCAGGTCATCCTGAACATGTAAATGGAAAAAGGTGAGAAACAGCTTCGCAATGGAATCAAAAGTACGATGAGAGTTGCCTAGTTGGTCAATGTAGCACTTTGCAACAACATCCATCAAGATTATTTGGTAAAGGAAAATTCTAATGGAGTCCTTTGTGATGGATTTCAAAGAACACCAAAAGTAGAAGGACATCACGTGGTTGGAGGGTCTTCTCCTGAATTTCCCTCAAACTTGGGGATTTCAAAGGATAACTTGGTAGGCATAGGATTCCATTTGGGATCATGATGAATGAGATCATTGATAAACTAGTTAAGGTTAGGGATACTCAATACAACCACAAAATGCAAGGATGTTAGGGTAGTTTGGGACATGGGGGAAATAGGAGGATGTGGTCCAGGTGAATGAGGTAAAGGGAGAGAAATGGATACACCAGTACCTCACGATGAGGATGGGGGTTCATACTGTGAGGAGATAGAACTAGAGTATGGGTCGAGGTGGGGGACCCTGCTTCATTTAATGGAGGCTAGAGCACACCTTAAAGGGAACTCAGGTTGAAGGCCTTTCATCCTATGAGACTATCTCTTTAGGGGAGAAATGGTGTTCAAAGGAAGGTTTCAAAGTATCATGTTTTGGTGTTGTGGTAATTTTGTTTATGTTTGGTTTGAATGTTTTAGTTAAATTGTTGATGTAAAAATAAATTATTAAAAATGAACGATTTAAAATAAAGTGCATGAAATGAATTACTGCTTAAAAAAAAAACCAATTCAAATGTACAAGGTGTTGACCTTTCTTTTTGAATGACATAAGAGGTGTTGCATACAAGCAAAGATATCTCAAATTGGAAAAATGTATTTAAAATGTGGTAGATAGACTTGTAATGGTAAAGCCCTATTGGCAAGGAAAATAAGGGTCCTAAGAGGTCTTCCTTTCACTAATGGTTTTGGTATGAAAATGAAAAGATACTTTATGGTTATGTAACAAAAATGCATTAACAATCGACGGTTGTAACAAACAACAAAAACTAAGTTTAATGGAAGCAAATAAACATCCTACCATGTATGCTTCTTTTTTAATTTTTTAAATGCACTATAAATTAGATGAAAATGAAAGAAATAAATGAAGGGAGAGGATGACAATTGTGTGGTAAATATATAGCCTATTTGCATTAGCAAATAGGGAGCCAAACCCTCAAGAAACCCTCTTGAGGAAAAGTGACCAAACCCCTAGGGGGTTGTTCTTCAATTCCCTTGGTTTAATGGGGTTTTTAAACCACTTAATAAAATGAAAAACTAAAGGAAAATGAAGACCCTTAACAACACACAAAAAAATAAAATAAAGCACTGAAAATAGGGGAAAAATAAAAAAAATGGTCAGTGTAGTAAATACCTAGAAATATTCATTGAGAAGTGGCAGAAAAAGGTCCAAATTCTGCATTGATTAGTGGTGTAAAACTTCCCAAAAGATGTGTTGACCAGTGGCATAAAAATTCTCAAAATATGCATTGCCCATTGGAAAAAAATGCCTAAAATATGTGTTGAGCAGTGGTAGAAAACTACCAAATATCTATGTTGACCAGTGGCAGAAAAGAGACAAAAAGGGCATTGGCTAATGTTGGAAAGAGGGAAAAAGTTGCGTTGAGAATTTTTTCCCACAGAAGATCTATGGATTTGTCTCAGAGGGTTTCCTGAGTGGATTTTCAACACTTGTAACCTATGAAAAAATTTTTTTTTTTAGGAAGGTGTAAACCCTTAAAAAAATTAATAAAAGCTTATAAAAGAATGTGAGAAAAAAATTGTACCACACACCCACAACCAAGGATCATGAGTAAAACTCATATCCCCAGTATGGTCGCCATTTTTTTGGTGTGGATTAGAAATAAAGGTGATAATATCTACAAACTTTGTGGTTGTACATAATCTACAGACAAAAGTGGGTTAGAAAACAAGAAACCCTACTTTTCTATTTAGAAAATGTCTTTAGATCTATGTTACTCAACAATAAAAAACGCATGAAACATAAAAAATACTTGAACAAGAAGAGGTCTAAAGAATCAATATAATATGACCAATAACTAGAGTACATAACAATACACCTGTGAAGAGACCAATGAATACAAGAATATTCTGGTAGCCCCTCCGTGGGAGGGTTCTTCTTCTTTCACAGATGTGTGGAAAAATAGATAGGCTTCTCCTCTTGGCTGAAAGTAACAATGTGAAATGTAGCTAAAAAGTAGGTGGAAATTTTGGCATCATTTCTCTACTCTCAAGGGAAAAAATCTATGGAAATGGAATGGATCTCTTTATTTTATAGGAAAAATAGTGGTTATCCTTGATATGGTCAAAATAATAAAATAGCTTATTTGACCAAATAAATTACTATCCACTAATTGATTTTTACCTTTTATTTAAATAAAGTAAAGAGGGGAATAAGTCACAAAAGGGGATTGCGACTTTAATTAAGTGAAAATAACTTTATGGAAAGTGTTTTCCTAAGTTATGTAAGGGAAAATACTATCAAAGTTTGTATTATAAAGAGATACATGGACTATGATGGTGCATATCGGTAAGGATTGTATTTTTAGGCTAGGTGTGCAAATAAATAGTGGTAACAATTTTGAAAAGTAATTTTTATTGAATGGTATATCTTGGAAAATATATATACCTTACATACCTCAACAAAGTGGGATTGATGAAAGAAAGAACCAAACTTTGGAATAAATGGCATGTTGTTTTCTTTAGGCCAAATGTCTATTGGATAATTTTTCGGAAGAAGCATGTTTTCCCAAACTGTTTGTTAAATATGGTTTCAAATAAGAACACAATGTTAAAATTCTTCTTAAGTAGTTAAGCGTATTATGTATCCTTTAAATTTTAACTATTAGAACAATAACTGCATGCATAAGGATCATTGAAAGAAAGACATCCATAGTATACACAAGATTTATCTTGGGAAATCCTCTTGGGGGAGAAAACCCAACAAAGCTTCTTTAATATAGATTTGTCAATAAGTACAATGTCTCTCTCCAAGAGGGATCTCACAAAACAGAAGATAAAAATAATATAGATGAGAAACCCTAACCAAAATAGGGTAGCACACCACTAGACCAATATAGACCTCCAAGCAATAACCAAAAACCCTCCACCAAAAAACCCTACTATGTCGCTACGTCTCTTTCTAAGACTTACAAACTTTCTATTGAGAGAGAACTTGTGTTGAGTGTGTTCTTCAAGTGAGGTTCCTAGCCTCATATAAATAGTATTTAAGTCACCCTTTAATTAGGTCAGGGTTGACTTGTACAATTGACACTTTCTAATTTACATTTGACTTTTACAAAGGCACAATAGGGCCGATGATTCAGATTTTTTTCAACACGAAATGAGAGAGGAGATATAATAAAGAAATATAGTGATATATTGAAAGAGATCCAATAATATAACATAGATATATTATATGTATACAACAAGAGGCACATATATACAATAATACATCATTTCTATTAATGAGTGAAATGTACATAACTGTAAAATACAAAGTGAATGAACTCGTTGGAATGGTAGCATCTTATCTCTGAGAAGAGATGTGATGGCTATGCTCATTCAAATGAAGATGATTGTTAAAATGAGTCTCCAAATCCATTTTTAACATAAATAAAATCCAAATCCCTAACCCTTGGAAGATGAAAAGCCAACAATTTTGTGGACCCCGGTTTGGGTAGTTTGGTGTATCAACTTCCCGGGGGCGTAACTTTGGCATACAATATCCTTTTGTGGTGCATGATAGCTCGTTGGAAAGGTATCGACATAGAGATTAATTTTTTTGGCTCAATCAGAGCTCTGTACTATTATTGAGGTGTGTGATCATGAAAAAATTTCATTTAGGCCCTCAAAATGGCCCCAAAAGTTTAGGAACTAAAAAATTACTAAAAATAGTAAATTCCCATAAGTCTGTTTTGAGCCAGTTGGAATAGATGGGTGGCCACCAATATCCACCTAGATCAATCCTCCCTCAAGAATAAATGGTCTCCATTGCATTGAGTTTTCTTGGGAGAGGGGAAAGTTTTGATGAATTTGAACTTGAGCTACTTTCCTTACTGGAGAAGTTCCGCTGCTTGGCTTATTGAAGGCTATCACAAAACTATTGTTGGCAGGGTTGAGTCTGTTCAACCAAACTGTTGTATCTTGGCTTGATTTGGCAGTGTGTAGGAACCCTTGTAGGTGAAGAAACAATATCTTCTTTCTCTTCTTCGATCTTCTTTTGCTGGATAGAAAGGTCTTGGGCCAATGATGCAGTGGTTGCAGTGTCCTTCTCTTCACCTTTTGAACAAATTGTTAAGAAGCTGAATTTTGTAGTATGATATACTACCTTGTGGCATTGTTTAGGTGGGATAATATTTAGAACTACCTCTGGTATCCTGTAGAGATGACCCCCCACAGTAACAATGACACTACAAGGTCGAGAATCATATATCATGGCACTTCCACATATATGGTTGGCCCAAGAGAACATCATAGAAATACAGCGGGGCAACATCACATAATACCTCATCCTTGAAGGGTTGGGTTTTGTATGATAATAGACACTGTTGGCTAAAACTTAGATCACGTCCCTGGCGAAGCCACCCAATGTTGTATGGCTGTGGGTGTGGGGTTGTCAATAATCCCAACTATTTGATGACCTTTATTGAGATGAGGTTCTTCTCGCTTCCACTATCAATAATAAAATGCAGTGGGGTGCCATTCACCCAAATCTGTGAATGAAAAAGGTGCTCCTCCTCTTCAGGATTTGTTGGTTCATCTGGTTGAATTTTTGTGGTGATGACAGTAGTAGTGGGGTATGCATCGATGATCTATCTTTTTAAATTATTTTCTTAATCAGATTCCAAATCAGGGTCCTGCTCCTTGTCTTTGATCTCGACCGCTAATGATTTTTTTGAGCAACATTCATCAATGTTGTGCCCGGGGATTTTGTGGAAATCACACCACTTTCTAGTTTCATTCTTTGTCTTTCCCTTACCCTTATTTTCCTATGGCCTGGATTGGTTTTTGAGAGGATGTTTATTAGGGCCATCTTTATCATACTTTGGTTGTTGAGGATTTGTAGACACAAACTCCCATTTTTTCTGGTGTTTAAATTTCTTTTTGATCTTGACAACATATCGATAATCAGATACAAGTGATGAGATGTACATAAAATCCATTTCAGTTTGGATGTACCTGTGTAGAGCCCCATGGTATTTCAGAACCAAATGTCACTCAGAACATTTGATACGTAGATTGATGCGTAAGGTATGGAAGGTATTGGTTAACTCTGACACTTCTTGTCCCCTCTCTTGACAAAACATGGTCCATCTCATGGACGGGTCTTGTTGGTGCAAAAGTGTTTTGACTAGGGTCCTTCTTAGGTTACCAACAAAAGGTACTGAAGTAGTCTAGAGCGTTGGAATTTTCATCTTCCTGGGAGGAAATAAGTCTCACCTGAAGCGCAACCGAGGCATGAAAGAGAGGGAAGGGTAAGGAGAATACTTAGATAGACCTCTAAGGTATCAAGGCTCACTGTAATCTTGCACATAATAGACTAAAACTGCAACAATCCCAAGGAATTCCTAACTGGGAAATAAAGAAACAAAGTTATGTTTCCATTCATAAAGAAGCATTTAGGTACATCAGACATAAAGGAAATAAAGAACAACATTCCATTCATGCATTAAGGCTGAATACACAAGATATAGATTCAAAATTTAGGCCTCTATTTGTATTGATAATACCAAAATCTGATACATTGTCTGTTTGGTTCTCACCTAGATCTCCATATTCAATTGTACTATAGTATTGACCCATTACATCAGTGACTCTCTTCACACTATCAAGAGTTACAATAGGGATAATAATAGATCATAACTAACATGTTGGGAAATAATGACATTACAACCCTTTCATTAACCTTCCACTATTAGCCTATGATTATTCACCATTTTATCATCATTATCCTATTACAATCACATTGGTATCCTATATATAATATGATATTTCTGGTTAAGAACTCGAGAGTTCTTTCTTTTCTTTATCTTGTTGCTGATGTTGCACTATCCCTTTAATTGTTTTATGTTTCTTCCTTTCTTTCATTGTCCCTCTTCTCAACAACTTGTGCAACTTCCATTCTCCAAAATGAAGCTGCAATCTATTGTCCACAACTTCTAACCAATAAAATGAAGGGCCCAACAGGCTCCAACCACAATCCTTGACTCGCCCCGAGTCAAGTCTTCATCTTTTCCATGGTCTCCAGGTTGGTGTTGGTTGTGGAGCCTGATTATCTTCCTGATTCAAAGGTCTTTTACTTTCAGCCGTGTTTATACCCCATGAAGTATTTACACCCCAGAAGTATGTACACTCTTCCATGCGAGGGAATGTAGAGAGGGGGTACCCCCTCTGCGGGGTTTGGGGGAAAGCGGGCCCCCAACAGGGGTTCAGGGCGAAGCCCCCGAAGGAAAAATTGCCTTGTAAATGTATATTGTAATTTCATTGTAAATCTGGACCGTTCATTATAAGTTCACAGATCTAACGATAGAGATTATGTTAGGGTTTTTTTCCCTAGAAGGAAACCCTCTTTTATGAGGGAAATGTATTGCGGCTATGGTTGATGGTGAATATTGTATTCCGAGATAGGAGACTCTGAGAGAAAGAAGAGGAAGTTACAATGGGTTTGTTGTAGGTTGTATCCCTTCCTATGCTGAATAATAATAAAGGAAGGACCTGGCAATTTATTTGGTGGACATAGCCCACACTGCGTGAATCACGTAAATATGTGTCTCTATTGTATTGTGTATCTTCTGTGTTTTGTTTCCGCATTTGTTTTATTTTGTTGCTCCACGGTCCTGTTTTTATAACAACTGGTATCACAGTGAAAGGTAACTTGCAGGAAAAGAGGGTTCCTGGTTTGAGTGGGAGCAATGTCGGAACATGGAAAGTTTAGGGTTGAGAAATTTAATGGCCAAAACTACTTGTTATGGAAGATGCAGATGGAAGACTATTTATATCAGAAGGATCTATTCCTACCATTGGGCGGAATAGCAAAGAAGTCGGTGGATACGAAGGACGAAGAATGGGAGATTCTTGACAGAAAAGATCTAGGAACGATATGGATGAGCCTGGCAGCGTCGGTGGCTTTCAATATTTCCAAAGAAAAGACAACGAAGGTTTTGATGGATGCATTGGCCAAATTGTATGAAAATCCCTCGACGTCCAATAAGGTATTTCTAATGAAGAGATTATTTAATATGAAGATGTTGGAAGGTGGGTCTGTTGCAGATCACTTAAATGATTTTAATATGGTTACTAATCAACTAAGTTCTGTAAAAGTGGACTTTGATGATGAGGCCAGGGCTCTTCTAAAATTGTGCTCATTGCTAGAAAGATGGAATGGCTTGGTCATGGCTGTAAGTAACCCTGTCTCTGGTTCAAATAATTTAAAATTTGATGATGTTGTTGGTATTATCCTTAGTGAGGAAATGCGACAGAAAAGCACAGGTGATACATCAGGAAATGCGTTGAACATGGAGAATAGGGGAAGACAAAAGGATAGAGGAAAGGGTTTCGGGAACCGTGGGAATTCTAGGAAGGGAAAATCCAAATCCATACTTGGAAAGATAGAGTGCTGGAATTGTGAGAAGAAAGGACATCTGAAGAAAGACTGCAGAGCTCCAAAGAAACAAAGAGATGGACATTAGGAGAGAAATCAGGAAGCAAATGTAACAGGTGATGTGTTACAAGATGCTTTGATTCTTTCTGTAGATAATATTTTTGAGTCTTGGGTAGTATATTTAGGGGCTTCATTTCATGCCACACCCCATAGGAAACATTTTCTAGAT
>ML794746.1:159830-193153 GCA_009831015.1 Picea engelmannii | reverse complement strand
TCAAACAATGGTTCGAACTTGGAGAAATTTGGCTGTATGTTTTGGTTGCCCTTTCTAATAGAAAAATCACAGTTTTCTCTTGTTAATGTAATCAGAGTTTTCATCTATCATTATTCTGTTCTCTGTTCAAGTTAGTTTAGCCTATGCTCATAATTTGAATTGAGAAACTTCTTATTGCTGCGTGTGACCCGATGTTATGCATGTATTTGGTTGAATAAACCCTGCATGTTAATATACTTGGTTGTCTCAGAAATATTCTGCATTCCATCTCTATATTTATCATCTGATCTACAGTTCCTAAGAGCACTGGTTTATTTAACTATCTGATAAGCAACCTTTCCATTTAGCTATTGTGATATCCCATCGATCCATTTTGCTATAAAAATATTGAATTCCTAAGTTACCAGGCATACTTAGCATACAGCCCTAAGTAGTTTCCTGGAGAGATAACAGTAGTGGAATAATTTGATTCTCCATTGAAGGCAAAGTGTCTTGAATAGGTACAAATGGAATGATTGACTGAATTGAGACTTTAGGGGTCAGACCAATGAGTTATGGTAAATGGTCGGGTAGGTTCAGGGGATCCAACTGCATGGGCTCAAGCGAAGTGGTTTGGGGTTGCATGGTTGTGTCTTGCAATGTTGATGGGGGTTGTGGGAGCGATGGGGGTTTTGGAGGCGATGCGGGTTTCTCAATGATTATTGTTGTGGATGCAGTGGTATCTGGTTCGGGATCATCTTGGATGTCGATCACTGTTTGGGTTGCTTGAATATCTTTTCAAGTACGAGGTATGGTCAAAAATATTGGTTGGGGGTTCAGAATATTGACCGGGGAGAGCCCTATCCTGGGTTTCTTAACTAAGGGATCTCCTATGAAAGTAGCAACGATGATGTCATTGACATCTTTGTGTGATAGCACAATGGTATGGAAGCTTCAGGAACATCGAAAACGTCCTCTTCTTTCATTCCAGAGGTTGTGTGTCCTCTTCATCCTCTGAGTCCATTGGCATCGAGACATTTTTATTCTTCTTAGTTGGGCTAGAGATCGACCCTACTCCTTCTTCCTACCCCTTTTTCTTCAAGATTTATGCAGGTAAGAGGTAGTGAATTCCATACTTGTGTGGATTTCACTTCACTCTAGTCCATGACATGAATTATTTGTCAAAGGTTTCCTCATCCAGGTAGAATGGGAGAAACCTCGAGTGGAAGTCTTTTGTCTTTGTATGCCTCGACCATATGAGAGTGTTGTGGCGGTTCAAGCCAAAGGTGATGTTTTGGGTGTTTAGGTTTAACAACTCTTGTGGCATACACCATCACTGAGTTGTGTTAATCAATAAGTTGTATCACTTTGAGAAAGTGACATTGTTGAATTCCAGGTTCTCCCGATCCACCCTCGAGTGCCAACGTTCGAACATTTTGGAAAGGTGACCTTTGTCCGCTAATGCCAACTATCTCCCCATGGGTGGCTTCCATTTCCACATGGAGAATGATATTAACAGGTACCCATACGTGAAGGTTACACCTTTCTCCTGAGATTCCTCACATGCTACCAGAAGTTCCTCCAACAGATAGCTGCACCAGTTGAATACAACCCTGTTTGCCCAAAAAATAGCTATAGAGAGTGCATCGAGGGTGCATTCACCTTTGTAATAGGACTGCATGACCTTTCTTGTGATTATATAGTAGGCCGTCCAAACCGGTTCTAGGATAATTGGGTCAATCCTTGTTGTTTAACAACCTCTTTGTGTGTGGAACTTCTCATACAGGCTAACCTCACCTTTCTTTTTCCCATGATTGATCGGGCCTTGAAATCCTTTGGTGACATACTCACCCTCGAGAGATAAGCCTATGAATTGGTGGATGTCATCTGCATGAATCGAGTACTGTCAGTCGAGACATATACTTCTGTCATGTACTTGGCTAATTAGGAATTTTGTGCAACGCGCAACCTCGCCAGTGGTCCCAAAGATCGGTAAGTCTCTGAGGTTCATGATTGTAGAGTTCAATGGATTGATAAATTCAAGCTTGGGGATAAAATGAATGCCTCTGATGGCATCTGGAGACAAGTCCCAGAACACGTCAATGTTCATCTGTGGGAACAACACTTGGTCTACCAAATCCAGGTCTAAGAGATTTACTTTCTGTATCTTTCCTTTGACATCCCCGAATATCTCGATGCAAGGATCATACGATTCATTTGGGATTTATTATTTTCTAGTTGAATTCTGGCCTCCTGTTTCTTTCGGCATGGTATCTCTAAAGTGTTTACTTGTTGGGTAAATTGGGGTCGGCTTTGTAATAGGGTAACTAAAATCTCTCAGTGTGTGTGCAATTGCTAGAAATTCAAAATCTAGCTAACAACAAATGGTGATGTTGCTCATGGATTGACAGAGTCTTATAACCAGATAAATTGGACAATTTCTATAAGCACACATAAAGACAGTCATGATTAGGCCATAAACACAGTTTTAGGCTTAGGTGTCCAACGAGATAGATAATAGGGTAGGATCTATCAACTAATCTTGGCGTTTAATGAATGGACTGACATGGACGTGGTCGAGCTAAGGTGCTTATCCTTTTAGCAAATGAGAAGCATGCCGGGGATATCGATGGAATTTGCGCGTATCACACATTTATGGCTTAACAAAAAGTTTGACGAATTACGGTGGCTTTCATAAAGTGTATGACTGGACTGGGTACGTGTGGCACAGGGGATGTGATCGAGCTCGGATTCACCCTCCCTCTGACCACAATGGGTGTCCCCATCATATTAAATGAATTCATTTAATGTAATGGTGGCTCTTTTGATCCTGTGCGGATGAGGAAGCAGTTCTACGCAAAAGAAACGCTTAAAATGAAACAAAATATATGTCATGGTGCATTAAATGCACACTTTGACGTTTATGAACTGAATTAAAGAAATTGCAAGAAATGAAAATCTAACTACTGTACATGCTCCTTTGGTTTGGAGAAACCTTTCTTTGACTCAAGCATGAGAAATGTAGGGTTTTAGGTAGGAGCCATTCACCCATCCTAGATGAAGGATACCATCTAGTTGCATGAGCCTAACTACACTAGAGTGTCGGATTTCTGCAACTGTGAATGGACCCAACCAATGCATGCACAACTTGCCTGGATGTTTCTGATATCGACTGTCATACAGGAGTACCTTATCCCTTTGTGTGAATCTCTTGGACTTAATATTCCTATCATGCCAAGGATTTTGTCTTTCCTTCTCAACTGTCTGATGAAAATCCATTAAAAATATTGCTTCCTCAAGTTCTTAAAAGTCTACAATCCTCTGTGCAACTGATTCATCATCTGTCATGTGTGTAACCTATGCTAGGGGTGATAATTCTACGGGTACACCAAATTATTTTCCATAGACCAAGTGAAATGGATTGTATCTGTGTAGCTTCTTTGTGGTAGTCCTATAATCCCATAAGACTGCTGGAACTCTATCATCCCAGTCCTCCCAATTTCGCAACATACTTTTGTGAGTCCTCTTTCCATAATTTTATTGAAGACCTCTACTGTACCATTAGCTTGCAGATGGTAAGGGATGGTATTATGATGTTGTATAAGAATTTTAGTCGTTAATGTTGTGATTGTACTGCTAATAAAATGAGTACCTTGATCACTAGTTAGACATCTAGGACACCCAAACCGAGTGATAACATTCTCGAAGATAAATCTAGCAGCTACGTCTGTAGAACAATCTTGGATTGCCTCTTCTTCATCCCATCTTGTAAGGTAACCATTTGCGGTAATGATGTATTTGGAATTTATGTGCTTAGCCAGGGGGTTTATCGGTCAAATAAAAAAAAAACCCACTTCTCAAATGATTGAAGTTCTCTAACTGGCTGAAGGGGTAATTCATCTCTATGAGATGACTTTCCTACTCTTTGGCAAGTGTCACACGATATAGAATATTTCTTAACATATTTAAATAACGTGGCCCACCATAACCCAGCATGAAGTACCTTATGTTCAGTGGACTTACCTCCAACATGTCCTCCCGCAACTCCACTGTGGCATTCCCACAGGACATCCTGCCTTTCATGGTTCAGGACACATCTCCTAAAGATGTTGTCGAGTCCCAATTCATAAAGTTTCCTGACAATTAATTGATAATCTTCTGCGTGAACTACCATATGTCGCTTTTGGGTTGCAGAGTACGCTTCTAGGAAGGTTCTTGTACTGAGGAAGAAAACAATGTCTTCAATATACTCTAAAATGGCCTCAATTCGGAACAAGTCTGGATCTGAGAGCTGATCATCCACTGCTACACCACTTTCCATTGACTCCAGCCTGGAAAGGTGATCTGGACCTACATTGCATCTTCCTAGTTTGAAAATCACTCCAAATGAAAATTCTTGAAACAACAATAGCCATCTGCAAATTCTTCCCTCCAATATTGGTTTATTGACTAGGTACTTCAATGTAGAATGGTCAGTGAAAAACTTGAAATGAGAGCCTAATAAGTAGTGTCTAAACTTTTGTAATGCATAAATCATAGTCAAACCTTCCCTTTCAGTGGTTGTGTAGTTTCACTCAACTTGTGATAGTTTTATGCTGGCAAAGTAAATAGGGTGGTCCATATTTCCTTCTCTTGGTTGAACTAAAATGGCTCCTAGGGAGATGCCTGATGCATCCACATGTACATAGAATTCGATTTCCCAATTTGGAAATATCAGGATCGGTGCACTACTTAGTTTCTCTTTCAGAATGTTAAATGCCTTGTCACACTTAGGTGTCCATCGGAACAATTCAAACTTCTTCAAAAATTTCTCAAGGGGTGTTGTAATAATTTCATATCTTCTGATGAACCTGTAGTAATATCCTGTATGTCTTAGTGTGGAGCGCAACAGTTTGGAACTTGTAGGTGGTGCCATGTTCAGAATGACCGCAACTATAGCTGGGTCTACTAGGAATGTTAGAAAAACAGGATCATGGAGAAATAAAATCAAACAAATGTAGAAATAAAACACAAAAGATACACATTACAATAGAGACACAAATATACATGGTTCACCCAGCGTGGGATACATCCACCAGAGAAATTGCCAGGTCCTTGCTTTATTATTGTCCAACAAATGAAGGGATACAACCTACATCAAAGCTATTGTAACTTCCTCTTATTTCTGTTATAGTCTCTTCTCTCAGAATACAATATTCACAACAATATATAGCCGCAATACATTTCCCTCATAAAAGAGGGTTCCCTTCTAGGGAAAAAACCCTAACATAACTTCTATCGTCAGATCTGTGACCTTATAATGAACGGTCCAGATTTAAAAATGAAATTACAATATACATTTACAAGGACATTTTTCCTTTAGGGGCTTCACCCCCAAACACCCGCGAGGGGCCTGCTTTCCCCCAGACCTCGCAGAGGGGGTAACCCCTCTCTGCACTCCCCCGTGTGGAGGAGTTTAAATTCTTATGGGGTGTAAAATATTCATGGGGTATAAACATGGCTGCAAACAAAGACCTATGAATCAGAAAAATAATAAGGATCCACAACCAACAATCTCCCACTTGGAGACTGATCTCAACAACTCCACCGCTGTTGCATCTGCTAGACTATGATCCTTCTTTGACCTGGAAAATTTCTCATATTCACCTTCATGATTGAAGACTAATTGAAACTGAGCAAGAACTTAGTTTCTCCCTAGTTACTCCCTTTGTTAACATGTCTATAGGATTTTGGCTAGTGTGTATCTTTTCCAACTTCAAATTTCCATCTTCCAAGACAGATCATATGAAATGGTACCTGAGCTGTATATGCTTAGTATTCAAATGGAAGGCTGAGTTATTTTCAATATAAATGGCACTCTCACTGTCATAGTACAATCTGTTATTCTCTTTCTTCTTTCCCAATTCATCTATAAACCTCTATAACCAAATCATTTCTTTACTAGCCTCTGTATCAACAACATACTTTGCCTCTGTTGTTGAAAGTGAAACAACTTTTTGCAGTTTTAAAATCCAACTTACTATCATTCCACCTTTAGTAATAACATACCCTGTGGTGCTCCTCTTGCTATCTTTATCACCTGCTATATTTGAATCAACATATCCCTGTAGAATAGTGTATGAACCTTCAAAACATAATGCACGAGTAGCAATACCTCTCAAATACCCGATAATCCACTTTATTGCCTCCCAATGTTCTTTACCTGAATTATTCATATACCTACACACAACTCCCACTGCATGTGCAATATTTGGTCTTGTTCAAACCATCACATACATCAAGCTACCAACTGATGATGAATAAGGGACCCTAGACATGTATTCTATTACCTCTTGTGTCTTGGGACACATTTCCTTAGTTAATTTGAAATGGCTGGCCAAAGGTGTACTAACTAGTTTTTCATTCTGCATTCTAAACCTCTCCAACACCTTCTCTATGTACTCACCCTAAGAAAGTGTCAATTTGTGATTTTTCCCGTCTCTTGTTATTCTCATACCAAGGATTTTCTTTGTGGCACCCAAATCCTTCATCGCAGATGAATTAGCTAATTTCTTCTTGAGAAAATTTATACCCTGCATATTAGACCCTGCAACAAGCATGTCATCTACATACAATAGCAAGACAATATAGCTTCCATTTTCTAGTTTTTGAAAATAAACACAATGATCAGAATGACATATACTATAAACCTGTTCTGTCATAAACATGTCAAACTTCAAATACCACTTCCTTGGAGCTTGCTTTAGGCCATGCAAGCTCTTTTTCAACCTGCATACCAAATTATCCTTCCCTTTGACCTCATACCCCTATGGTTGTTGCATATAAGTCTCTTCCTCCAAATCCCCATGGAGAAAAGTTGTTTTTACATCTAACTGTTCAAGATGAAAATCTTCTACTGCCACGAGACTTAAAATAGTCCTAATTGAAGTTATTTTAACAACATGAGAAAATATTTCATCAAAATCTATACCTTTCTTTTGTGCAAACCCCTTTACAACAACTCTAGCCTTGTACCACTTTTTTCCTCCATCTTCTTCCTTCAACTTGTAAACTCATTTATTATACAATTATTTTTTTCTTCCAAGTAACCAAACCAAGTCCCAAGTCTAGTTATTTACCAAGGAATCCATTTCCTCTTTCATGCATTGATCCCACTTCTTTATGGTGTCTACCTGCATTGCATTTTCATAACATTCTGGTTCACCAGAATCAGTCAAAAAATAAATAATACAAGGAAGGAGAGTATCGTTCAGGGGGTCTACTTAACATGGTAGATATTCTAACAACACTTGCAGGATATTGAGGTACATGTTGCTCCTGTTGTTGTACATTTTGATTTTCTAGTTTCTTTGCAATTTCTTTTTCAGTGATCTCATCAAACATTGTGTATTATGGTTTTTCTTTTTCCCATTTATTTCCCTGCAACTAATCTTTGTACATGAAGTTCTCATTGAATATGACATCTCTACTCCTAATGATTTTTTTATTTTCATTATCCCATAAGCGATAACCAAAATCATTAACACTGTATCAAATAAAGGTAAACTTCTTGGATTTTGCCTCAAGCTTTGTTCTATTTTCTTTATCAATATGGAAAAATGATTCACAACCGAAAGTCTTCAAAAAAGAATAATTTACCTTTTTTCCTGTCCATGCCTCCTCTAGAATTCTACCATCCAAAGAGCTTGAAGGTTCTCTGTTTAAAGGCCAGTGCGCCTACTTTTGTAAATGTCTCAACATTAATATAAAATACATCGTTGCGCACAGACCGACCATGATAAAAGATTATGGGGGACTAAACTCCACTAGTTAGGGAAAAGGGGGGGATAAAAGTTAAGGAAAAGTGGCTAATCTAGGGAGCTTAATTTAAAAAGGAATATTATATTAATATTTCTTAATGGATAAAGTATGGATAATTATCTTATCCTAAGTTCCAAAGTTGGGGACAAGTGGGCCAAAGTATCTCCCAACACGACAAGTGTCGAGTTGGGGACATGCATACATATTGTTTGGACTTAGTTAATTTTCCTATCATTCCTTCCATCATTCAGTGATTCTTGTAGCCATACCATGATATTTCACTCACACAGTTAGTTATCCTCCATACTTTCATGTCACTGTAACTGAACTTGTATCTATAGCCATACTTGTTTTTGTGTACCTATTAGCTTGGGAGATGGACTGAAGAAGCAGGTTGTCAGGACCATGGGATATTGAAGAGGTGGGTTGTCAGGCCCATGAGTAATTCTTTGGATGAGAGAATGGCTAGGAACTGATTCCTGAAGGTGCTAAACTACAGCTACAAGGCTGTGAGACTTTCTTTTCGACCTGTTGTTGAAGCCCAGAAAGGAAATGGGGCATCCGAAGGACTATTGAGCAGAGAAGGGGCACACTTCTTGGGGTGGAACAGACATGTGGGGAATGAGGGACTGTAGGCTGTTAGTTTGATTTGGCACCTGTGACAGAGTCTTTGTTGTTGTCTATGAACCATTATCCTGGTTAGGAATCCCTTTACCCAGGTGGAGTTTAGTCCTAGCTCGGGGGTGACCCACTGCTGAGAGTGATGAGCAGTGTGGTCTAAGGCTAAGAGGTTTGTGGAAGGTTTGCACGTAGTTTGTGATATTCTTACCAAGATAAGTGTCAAATGTGTGATAAATTTACATGCTACATTATTATTTACATACTTATTTTTATGGTTTTATTCGGTGTATGGTTTATAACTGTGTTTATATTATGGGTATTGCCTACATATGCTGCATGTATATGTTTACTATCATTTCTGTATGAATATGTGTATTTATAGTATGTATTTGTCTGTCTACATTTTATATATAAATTTCCACAAGAGTTCTATGTGTATATGTTTTAATTGCATGCAGTTCAAAAATTTTATGTGGCATATCTCAGTTGGATATTGGGTATGATACATCATGGTATCAGAGAATGAAAGAGTTTTCTGGAGTAGCATGGCCTGTCCTAGGTGGTCGGGGATGTTTACAAGAGATAGAGCATTGATCTTATTAGAAATAAATAAGTAAGGTACATAAACGATTCATAATCATAAACATAGAATCACACAATCTATTTCAAAATTTCATGTCCTTCCATATATTTTATCAAAAGCGCTTCTCTGATACAATCTCACAAATACAAGTCATTAATCTGTTACAAGATTCTAGCTTTGGACTCATGCCTCAGAGCTCTATCTACCCTTTTCCAAAAACTAGGTACAAATTACAATCACAGAACCTACATGGAGTAGAATGATACTCTGTCTATGCCTTCTACATCCTCTATGCCAAAACCCAACAACCAACAACAACAACCCTTTTACAATCATATGCATCTAATACATATAGGCTGAGTCAGATCTTTTGGCTTTAGACTCTGCATGATTTCTTGTTATTGTTCTGTTGTAAATTCCTTTGCCTTGCTGGTGCTGCACTGTCCCTTTTCACAACCATTTTATGTTTCTTTGCTTTCTCCACTGTCCAACTCCTTTTTGGCTTGAGCAACTTGTGTTTGAAAAACATTGGGACTGTATTCTTCCTTTCAAAACTACTAACTAAAAAGGAAGGGCCCAATAGGCTCTGACCACAATTCTTGACTCGCCCTCGAGTTAATTCCTTGGCTTGTCCGCGGCTTCTAGGACTTATTGTTGCTTTCCTTTGTCCTTCACCTCTGCTTTTCTTTCATCTTCTTCTTGCTCTCTTTCCTTTTCCTCCTATTCAAACGAAGGGCCCAACTCCAAGGCTTGCTTCCTGACTTCTTGAAAACCCACAATTTTGTCTTGTCGCTTCATGGCAAGGAGTGAGGCTTTAGCTACGAACTGCTGAGTCACATCTGTAATGCATCCTTTAGGCTTGGATGAGACCAGGGAGTTCCATTCAGAATTAGTTGTATCATCTACCTGATGCATCTGCATGTATGCTATATGAATGACCATTCAAAATTCGCGTAACTCTTTCTCAGCTATTGCTTGCGCTTCAAACTGAGCATTCAACTCTTTGTTTGCCTACTGGATCTGATCGAATTTCTCCTGCTACTCCAGCGGATCCATGGTGACTGCAACTTCTTCGTTGAGTGAATGTATCCTTTCATGCACATCCTCCATATTTTTTTTTCACCTTGCAACGATTTCCATCTAATCACTAAATTCATGAAACATCCTCGTGCATTCGGCTGTGCATTTGGGCAGTGCTTCTCTGACATTATTTCCTTCCAGCACTACTCTTTCCATCTTCTCTTGCATCTTCTTGGGTTTTTTTTTTTCTTAACGCTAGCTCTCCCGCAGCTATGCTTCCATATTCTTTGCGTGAATGGCCAGCTATGATCATGCTCCCTTGAGTAGCTCGATCTGTTTCTCAGGCTCTCCTATGGCACTGAATTTCGACAATTTTGGTCATGCCTTCCTTATCTCTGGCCAGGCTTCAACAAGCTTCTCTTGTAATCTTTCCATCTTCTGCTCCACCTAGACCTTGGTGTACAACTCTTGTGTCATGCGTTCTTGGGCAAGGAGTACTTCCTCCCTTGCAAACTATGCATCCATTTCGTCCTGTTGGAGCCTCTTCTCCAGTTGATCAATTGAGACTCTGATCATCCTAACTAACTATGTTGTTGGACACTGTGCGAGGTTAGCAGAAGAAGGGTTGGCCTCCTTGAGTACTCATACCTGCAGTGGGAGTCCACTAGCAACCGAATGCTCCGAAGGTGTCTCCACCTACTCTTCTCCTATCGATGGACCTGGCACAAGTCTCAACCTCAATGTTTATGGAAGGAAAGGTATCACTTTTGTTCTTGTCAAGAAGAGTTGCATGAACTCTAAGCACTTATGTGTGTTTTGGAGTACTAGCTCCATTTGTTCCTGCAACGATGTTGCACTCTGTCTCGATGTCATATCAGGTTTCTTCTAAGCCTATGGTACCTCTACCTCTTTGTAGACCTCAACTTCTGGGGTTGCACTCTTTTTTATAGAACCCTCAACCTTGGTCATTGAGGGATTATGCTGAGAAATTAGGACTTGCAGTTTTGGTACAGTTTGAATCTTCGTTGAAGGAAGAGTGTCATGAATTGACACAAAGGGGACAATTTGTTGGCTCTGGGCTTCAAAGTTTGGACCAGTGAGTTCTAGTCTCTACTCAGGTATCTCGAGGGGTTCCAACTACATGGGCTCTGGTTCAGTGGTTTGGGATGGTATGACAATTTCCCGAGGTGGAAACTGGGGTTGTGGGGGTGATGGGGGTTGTTCAATAATGATGGTGGTGGATGAAGTGGTTTTAGGCTTAGGGTCATCCTAGATATCAGTAGTTTGTGTCACTCGAGCCACTGCTTGAGTGCAAGGAATGGTGGATGATATTGGCTAGGGATTTAGAACCTTTACTAGAGAAATTCCCATCCTAGGTTTCTTGGCCAATAGGTCTCCGCTGAAGGAAACACTGCAAATTTAATTGAAATCCTTACCTGTCAACATGGCTTGCTCTGGAAGTTGTAGGAACATGGCTAATGTTCTCTTCTTGCGCTCCAGTGGTTGCGTCTCTTCCTCCTCCTCTGAATCCGTCTTCACTGGAGCCTCTTACTTCTATTCTTCTGGGCCCGATCTTGGTCCTACCCATGCTTCCTGGCCCCTTTTCTTCAAAAGTTCCATCAAAAGAAGGTTGTGCATACCCTACTTTCTCAGGTTGCGTTTTACTCTGGGAAATTACATGACCTCCTTGTCTAAGTCCTCCTCATCCAGGAAAAATGGCAGCATCCGAGTGTTTAAGTCTTCTCGCTTTGCATGCCTTGGACATATGAATGTATGGTGGCAGTTCATTCTGAACGCAATGTTCCACGTGTTGACGTTGAGAAATTCCTACGGGATGCGCAACCTTTGAGTTGCATCTAGAAACCTGTTGTACCATTTTTAGAACGTTGTGTTCTTGAAGGAAGTGTTCTTTGAGTCCGACCTTGAGTTCCAAGGCTTGAACATCTTTTCCAGTTGCAGTTCTTTCTGCTGGTGATAGCGGTTGTTGGTGAAATTATTTGCATAATATATTACCAAACATAAATTATCAACCGAGATTCATAATCAGTAGAGTTGATGCAATATATGTGCCGATAACAGATAGGTACCTATGTCTGTTTAGTATAGCTTAGATAAGAAAACCATCAATAAAAAAATACTTTGATTTCAAAGATAACACTCTTCACACAATTCAGAAATTAGAAAGAAAAACTTGCAATCATGCACTCAAAAGATTTTTCTCAGATAATGCCTTGTCCATTTACAAGCTCATGAAGTGGAAAGATGGAGTTTGAATCTCTTATCTGTAGCTACTATTCTTAACAACAAATAACAAGCAAATATGGGCACACTTCAACAATAGCAGAAGATAAAGATCATAGTAAAACACTCAAGCAAACACTCAATTGAAAAGGCTCTTGCTCACATAACAAATCTCTTCATTACAGGTTCATGAAAAGAAGAGATGAAATTAGATCTTGTTCCATGTAGCAATTGAAAATGATAATCAACAATTCATTCTTAAACAAAAAACAATCATAATTCTATTCACTCCAATCAAACTTGTGTAGTACATAAAATAGTCAATATAATTGAGAGGCTTCATTAAATGGAGCATGAAGGTGAGAGATGAAGTCTGATCTCATTTCCTGAAACAACTCACTTCAAACTTGCAAGAAATTCTTATCTAATTCTGCACACTCTTCAAAATCAATTGATGCATCACAAACAAAAATTTAATACAATCTTACAATCTTGCAATTCTAGAAAATTACTTCATTCATCCATAGGAAACATAAGTCTTAATGATATGTTCCATTTGATGGCTTATGTAATGCGAATGATGGAATCCCAACTGCTCTTGTGCTGCCACACTTTTCAATCAATTCTAATAGTGAAATCAGAAATGAAATCAAAACAACAAGTACACAAAAATAGAAATCTATACTAATAATTTACAATGAGCTTACCAAGCTGGATCGGTGGCCCTTGTCGATGCCAACATGGAATATTTTAGATCAGCAGATGATAAATTCTAAGAGAGACACAGGATCATTGAATTCAAACTTCCATTGATATTCAACAAATGAATTTACAAAAGGAGTTGGTTCATAAATCCAATTTGCAACATACTAATTCCTCTCCTTTGGCTTAGAGCCATCACTCAATTTATATGATTTTTACATTACAAATTTGGATCTAGAAAATCCATACAAATAAAAACCATTTTCCATCAATGGAGGTCAAGTAATACCACTTATCTAATGAAGGAAATGTATTTCCCACGAATCTGGGAATGATCCTGGAATTTATGGAAAATTGGCAATAATTTAGGAATAATCATTCCCCCTGATATGGAGGTCCATACGTATGCGATCTTTGGATTCTAGCCCACAATTATGAATGAAAACACCATTCCGGAAAAAACCCATGTCCCAAAAATTTTAGATTCATCGTCATCTTCCCGAAAATCGAGGAGCAAATCCAGTACCGGAATGCTGGTGCCGAAATCCTGTAGGTAACTATTTAGTACTTGAATACACACAGTCACAATCCTGAGTACCGAATTAGGCGCATGACTTGGTACCGGAATAGCAGAGTGTGTGTAGTACCAGAATAGGTGGAGCTTTGGGTACCATATCAAAACTTCTTAGGAGTCAAACGATTAGGATCATACAAAATCAAACATTTAATCGAATTAACTCAAGAAAAACTAAACAAATCTTTCCTTAATCATAAGTTACCTCTTATGCACATGAAAGAGGTCATCAAGTGTATTTATGGAGGAGACAGTCAATTAAATATACATAGCATAGGTAAAATTGAATTAGACAAAGATAATATAGGGTAATAGAGGTGTCAATACTGAGACTCAACATTCCCCCATGCTTAAGTCATTGCATGTCCTCATGCAACAATGATCTTCAAAATTTCAAAATTGATGGTACTTCTCACTTGATAAAGAATTCTTGACGTTACACCCTTCTTCAACTCCTAAGTTACTGTTATACAATATAAACTTCATATCCTATGCTTCACACTTCTTACCCATGGAAAAGTAGTTATGACAGAAAAGTGGAGTCATGGTTAATAGATTCGATATGTTAGTGATTTGATGTTAAGTCTTATCCGATCTATTTTCGATCAAAGTTAGGAGAAAGGGCTGGATGTGACTCTAACATGATTATAGTGGCCAAGAGTTTCATAATGACTTTGACTAATATCCCCCCCGGCTAGATTACCTTTTAAAATAAAAAGTGATATAAGTATAGTTTAAGATCTCATTAGAAGAGAGGAACACATAAAAGAATACATCCCAAGATGATTAACTCATTTCTTATCCAAGTTTTTAGAGATGAAGCTCTTCTTGCTTAGTTAAGGTGAATTACACATACCGAGGGTCCCACTTCTCATGCAAACCTATTTATTTTAAATATAGAACTCTAAAGTGGATATTTGAAGGTTCTTAGAAACATCATCCGAGAGATATAAAGGTCATCTCCTAGCCTTGATTTGAAAATGATTGCTTCAGAATGAGACCCAAGGGTTTTTGTTCAGTTTTAGGCGTGCCACTTTATGTTTTTCAACTCCCTTTACTCAGCATAGCCCCACTGCCAACAGGCCTGTTCAGTACCCTGACGGGTTTACCTTAGTACCATACAAGCATGGCCCTGCTGCCAACAGACCTGTTCAGTACCTCGACGAGTTTACTTGTAATTCCTGATACTTCCTTTTTATTATATTACTCAAAATATTTAGAATTATGTATATTGTTCATTGATAGTTTCAGAGTATAAGGAAGGCAGGTGGTATGAGAGTGTTTTAGAGTTATTAGGCACATAATTAATTGTTTGCAATTATCCCAAGGGTGACATCATCCACATTCAACTTAAATCTAAACTATTCAATGTATAATGGAACATATCGGATAATGACAAATAGGTACCTCTAGTTAATCCTATTAGGGTTCTCATGAAAGTTCATTGAGGTTTTGCAAGGGTGGTCCACCACATGAGGTTTTCATCAATACCTCCCAAGAGAAACTTGTAAAGATAAACCTAGATAAGAACTTGTTTGAATCAACTAGATTAGTATTTGACATAATAGTGTCACCACTTTTCAATGGATATTTCAATTAGCAATCACTTGTTCAAAATGATGAGGTAATACGACAAGTGCACCCATTATCATAGAGAGCTAAATGTGAAAATATCTTCTTAAAGGATAGCAAGGATGATTCATTTAGTGTTGAGTGTAGAAATATAGGAGGAAGATGCACATGAGAGTAAAAAAAATTCAACACAAGAATTAAATGATCCTTGATAGAAATAACATGAAGAGATTATCCCATACCTCCAATTACCTGAAGTGAAAACAATGTTAAGCACAGGACAAAGATCATATCACCTTGGCATCAATACCAGATTGGTAACGAGTATCATAACATCTTTCTTTAGTATCGTAATAGATAGTACCAGAATAGGACAGTACCAGAATAGAACAGTACCAGAACAGAACAATACTAGAATAGAGCGGGGGGCATAAATAGAGTGACAGGATGAATGATTTCTATATGAGGAGATGTATACGAGGGCTTGCAGAAATTCATGGTAGGGAGCATGCAATGATTCAGAGTAGCCATATGTTTACTGTATAATTAGTCTAATTTCTTTAATAAAATGAAAAATGTTGAATTTATATGTCCTAGTACTTAAATCGAGCAAGAAAACTTGAATATATGATTAGAGCTACCAACACCTTATTACCAGTACCAGATCACCTGAGTACCGGATGAGCGCAGGGTTGTGGTTCAGTACCAGAATGGTGCAGAGTTGTGGTTCAGTACCGGAATAGCGCAGGCCTCCTACACAAAACCGAATGAACGTAGAGGAAAACATTGTTTGCAGTATTGGATGAACGCAATTCTGCAGTACTGGAATAGAATGGTACCAAAATTATGGAAATGACTATCAAATCCTAGCACTGAACATGTTGATTTGGCCTCGCCGACGGAAGTTGCAAATTAATATGAAAGTTTCAACAACCACTCCCCCATGCCTAAGGGTTTGCATGGCCTCATGCAAACAATGTGAGATGCTAAAAAAGGATTCTTAGAAGGTTGTGAACATCTACTAAAAACAAACGAATAGAACTACTTAAAACTAGATTTTTATTCATGCTTACAAACAAAAAATTTAGGGAAAATGTCAAAAGTTAAATTATTAGCTAAAAATAGTTTGGAATTAACATTCAGTTTCAACTACTATTAAAAATATCACTTAATTGATCATCCTTGTGAAATGGTGGTCTTAAAATAGATAGGTAATGATAACGCACGAATGCATCATTTTTAACAACTTAAGGAAAAAGAAGAAATTTGAAGAAATAGGTCATGAAGCACTCCCTTAAGTGTTATATTTCATTGACAAGGGTGCCTTCTCTGCTTTTGAAACTCTTCCAATATTATGTGTGCATTCAGAGGATGAAGCGATTCCCTTATCATAAGATTCCAAACAAAATTATCATAACTTTTTAGAAAAAAATCTATTATAGGAACAAAAGATCTTAAACTGATTTCTTTGTTAGCTTTTGACATTCCCATTTATGAAAAAATATGAAAGATACGTTGCATTGTACTTATGTGCAACATTTATTTATTTATTTACCTATCCTACTCTAATTGAACAAAAGAAAATGTCCTTCAAGTATAAGAATAATTCCAGTGAATCCATGTGCGTAACAGGGTTAGAAATATATCCATACTCGGGTTTAAAATATAACTTTTAATGCATACGTGAGTATGAAGGACCAGCTGCTTTGTTGATGAGATCAAACAATAATGAAAAATAAAATAGTTTTGTGACCTAATAACTAATTGAAACCATCTTTCAATAGGATCAATATATTCTCGTTTCTCTTCTTTATTTAGGTCACACAACATGTCCTTCTTTTCCATGCTACGCAGATTTTTTTCTTCAAGATGATTTGTCTTTGGGATACATACAGGGTTTGCTAAGAGGCATGCTAAGAACTCCTCAATCTCAGGTTCCCATGGTTCCTCTCCCTCAAATACTATCCATGATTCTTGAGTCTCCTCAACAAATTGACAATATGAATCCGAAAGTTCTTCTAAATCTTGTTGTGGAGAGACAACTAAATTCTTGACTGTTGTCAAGATATGATATTCCTGAGAGGTGGATATCCTAGCTGTTGCTATAATGTGGGAAAGTTCTTGGAGGAACATTCTTCAATATCTTGATCATCCTTGAATTAATCTAGCTGGTTGATGATCCTTGTCTCACAACACAACTTAGTACTCGAGGGTTCTTACAGAACCCCAAAAATGATTTATCATAAAAGATTTGAATATTAAAACTATTTGCAAAAATAAAACACACCAAACATGAACTCCTTGCATTACTGGGATCCTGCTGTCACCAGGTTATTTTCTTTCACAAGTTATCCCATCATAAATAAAACTATTTTTTCATAAAAGAAGGAAAAACACACTTGCATTAAAAGAAGAGAGGACAACCTAACATTGGAGGAACCCCAACAAAGTGGATGTGTGGGATCTTCCCGCATGTCTTACCATGTTCTCTCTACCCTTAGTTCATCCATAAAACTAATCCAAAACCATTAAAGTAATCTGATTTAAATACTACCTATTATCATTTACAACTCCCCGACAACGGGGCCAAAATGTTGGTGCAATTATTTGCATAATATATTACCAAACATAAATTATCAACCGGGATTCATAATCAGTAGATTTGATGCACTATATGTGCCGATAACATATAGGTTCCTATGTCTTTTTAGTATATCTTAGATAAGAAAACCATCAATAACAAAATACTATGATTTGAAAGATAACACTCTTCACACAATTCGGAAATTAGAAAGCAAAACTTACAATCATGCACTCAAAATATTTTTCTTAGATAATGACTTGTCCATTTAGAAGCTCATGAAGTCGAAAGATGGAGTTTGAATCTCTTATCTGTAGCTACTATCCTTAACAACAACTAACAAGAAAATCTAGGCACACTTCACCAATAGTAGAAGATAAAGCTCATAGTAAAACGCTCAAGCAAACACTCAATTGAAAAGGCTCTTACTCACATAACAAACATGTTCATTATAGGCTCGTGAAAATAAGAGATGAAATCAGATCTTGTTCCCTGTAGCAATTGAAAACGATAATCAACAATTCATTCTTAAACAAAAAGCAATCATAACTCTATTCACTCCAATCAAACCTGTGTAGTACAAAAGATAGTCAATATAATTGAGAGGCTCCATTAAATGGTGCATGAAGGTGAGAGATGAAGTCTGATCTCATTTCATGTAATAAATCACTTCAAACTTCCAAGAAATTGTTATCTAATTCTGCACACTCTTCAAAATCAATTGATGCATCACAAACAAAAATTTAATACAATCTTACAATCTTGCAATTCTAGAAAATTATGTCATTCCTACATAGGAAACATAAGTCTTAATGAGATGTTCCATTTGATGGCTTATGTAATGTGAATGATGGACTCCCAAATTCTCCTATGCTGCCACACTTTGCAATCAATTCTAATAGTGAAATAAAAAATGAAATCAAAACAGCAAGTACACAAAAATAGAAATCTATACTAATAATTTACAATGAGCTTACCAAGCTGGATCAGTGGCCCTTGCCGATGCCAACATGGAAG
The DNA here is from genome assembly GCA_009831015.1 of Picea engelmannii. Classification (NCBI taxonomy): domain Eukaryota; kingdom Viridiplantae; phylum Streptophyta; class Pinopsida; order Pinales; family Pinaceae; genus Picea; species Picea engelmannii. The sequence continues at coordinate 174,463 of ML794746.1, read as the reverse complement.
ATTTTAGATCAATAGATGCTAAATGATAAGAGAGACACAGGATCATTGAATTCAAACTTCCATTGATATTTAGCAAATGAATTTACAAAAGGAGTTGGTTCAAAAATCCAATTTGCAGCATACTAATTCCTCTCCTTTGGCTTAGAGCCATCACTCAATTTATATGATTTTTATATTACAAATTTGGATCTAGAAAATACATACAAATAAAAACCATTTTCCATCAACGGAGGTCGAGTAAAACCACTTATCTAATCAAGGAAATGTATTCCCCACGAATTTGGGCATGATCTTGGAATTTCTGGAAAATTGGCAATAATTTAGGACGAATCATTCCCCCTAAGAGGGAGGTCCATACATGTGAGATATTTGGAGTTTGGGAAAAAATTCCAAATGAAAACAACTCTCCAGACAAAACCCATGTCCCCAAATTTTTAGATTCATCGTAATCTGCCCAGAAATCGAGGAGAAAATCCAGTACCAGAATGTTGGTTCCGAAATACTGTAGGTAACTGTTTAGTACCAGAATACACACAATCATAATCCTGAGTGCCGGATTAGGCGCATGACTTGGTACCGGAATAGAACAGAGTGTGTAGTACCAGAATAGGTGGAGCTTTTGGTACCGGATCAAAACTTCTTAGGAGCCAAACGATTAGGATCATACAAAATCAAACATTTAATCGAATTAACTCAAGAAAAACAAAACAAATCATGCCTTAATCATAAGTTACCTCTTATGCACATGAACTAGGTCATCAAGTGTATTTATGGAGGAAAAAGTCAATTAAATACACATAGCATAGGTAAAATTGGCCCAGACAAAGATAATATAGGGTAATAGAGGTGTCAATACTGAGACTCAACAATCCCCCATGCTTAAGTCATTGCATGTCCTCATGCAACGATGATCTTCAAAATTTCAAAATTGATGGTACTCCTCACTTGATCAAGCATTCTTGATGTCCCACCCTTCTTTAGCTCCTAAGTTACTGTTATACAATATAAACTTCATAGCCTATCACACTTCTTACCCATGGAAAAGTAGTTATGACAGAAAAGTGGAGTCATGGATAATAGATTAGATATGTTCGTGATTTGGCGTTAAGTCTTATCCAATCTGTTTTCGATCAAAGCTATGAGAAAGGGATGGATGTGACTATAATATGATTATAGTGGCCAAGAGTTTCATAATGACATTGAATAATACNAGATTACCTTTTAAAATAAAAAGTGATATAAGCATAGTTTAAGATCTCATTTGAAAAGAGGAACACGTAAAATAATATATCCCAAGATGATTATCTCATTTCTTATCCAAGGTTTTAGAGATGAAGATGTTCTTGTCTAGGCAAGGTGAATTACACATACTGAGGGTCCCACTTCTCATGCAAACCTATTTATTTTAAAGATAGAACTCTAAAGTGGATACTTGAAGGTTCTTAGAAACATCATCTGAGAGATATAAAGGTCATCTCCTAGCCTTGATTTGATAATGGTTTCTTTAGAATGAGACCCAAGGGTTTTTGTTCAGTTTTAGGTGTGCCACTTTATGTTTTTCAACTCTGTTTACCCGACATAGCCCTGCTGCCAGCAGGCCTGTTCATTACCCCGACGGGTTTAACTTAGTACCATACAAGCATCGCCCCGCTACCAGCAGGCCTATTCAGTACCTCGACGGGTTTACTTGTACTTCTTGATTCTTCCTTTTTATTATATTACTCAAAATATTTAGAATGATGTATACTGTTCATTGATAGTTTTAGAGTATAAGGAAGGCAGGTGGTACGAGAGTGTTTTAGAGTTATTAGGCACATAATTAATTGTTTGCAATTATCCGAAGGGTGACATCATCCACATTCAACTTAAATCTCATCTATTCAATGTATAATGGAACATCTTGGATAATGACTAAGAGGTCCCTCTAGTTAATCCTATTAGTGTTCTCATGAAAGTTCATTGAGGTTTTGTAAGGGCAGTGCACCACATGAGGTTTTCATCAATACATCCCAAGAGAAACTTATAAAGATAAACCTGGATAAGAACTTGTTTGAATAAGATAGGTTAGTATTTGACATAATGGTGTCACCACGTTTCAATGGATATTTCAATTAGCAATCACTTCTTCAAAATGATGAGTTAATACGACAAGTGCACCCATTTTCATATAGAGCTAAATGTGAAAATATCTTCTTAAAGGATAGAAAGGATGATTCATTTAGGGTTGAGTGTAGAAATGTAGGAGGAAGATGCACATGAGAGTAAAAACAATTCAACACAAGACTTAAATGATCCTTGATAGAAATAACATGAAGAGATTAGCCCATACCTCCAATTCCCTGAAGTGAAAACAATGTTAAGCACAGGACAAAGATCATATCACCTTGGCATCAATACTTGATTGGTAACGGGTATTAGAACATGTTTATGCAGTACTGTAATAGATAGTACCAGAATAGGATAGTGTCGGAACAAACCAGTACTGAAACAGAGCGGGGGGTAGAAATAGAGTGACAGGATGAATGATTTCTATACGAGGAGATGTATACGAGGGCTTGCAGAAATTCATGGTAGTGAGCGTGCAATGATTAAGAGTAACCATATGTTTACTATATAATTAGTCTAATTTCTTTAATAAAATGAAAAATGTTGAAATTATATGTCCTAGTACTTAAATCGAGCAACAAAACTTGAATATATGATTAGATCTACCAGCACCTTATTACCAGTACCGGATCACCTGAGTATCGGATGAGTGTAGTGTTGTGGTTCAATACCGGAATGGCATAGAGTTGTGGTTCAATACTGGAATAGCGCAGGACTCCTTCACAGTACCGAATGAATGCAGAGGAAAACATTGTTTGTAGTACCGGATGAACGCAATTCTATAGTATCATAATAGAATGGTACCAAAATTCTGGAAATAACTATCAAATCCTAGCACTGAACATGTTGTTTTGTCCTCGCTGACAGAAGTTGCAAATGAATATGAAGGTTTCAACAACCACTCCCCCATGCCTAAGGTTTTTCATGGCCTCATGCAAACAATGTGAGATGCTAAAAAAGGATTCTCAGAAGGTTGTGAACATCCGCTAAAAACAATCCAATAGAACTAATTAAACTAGATTTTTATTCATGCTTACAAATAGAAAATTTAGGGAAAATGTCAAAAGTTGAATTATTAGCTAAAAATAGTTTGGATTTAACATTCAGTTTCAACTACTATTAAAAAGATCACTTAATTTATCATCCTTGTGAAATTGTGGTCTTAAAATAGATAGGAAATGATAAAGCACAAATGCATCATTTTTAACAACTTAAGGAAAAAGATGAAATTTGAAGAAATAGGTCATGAAGCACTCCCTTACGTGTTATCTTCCATTGACAAGGATGCCTTCTCCGCTTTTGAAACCCTTCTAGTATTATGTGTGCATCAGAGGATGAAGATATTCCCTTCTCATAAGATTCCAAACAAAATTATCATAACTTTTTAGAAAAAAATCTACTATAGGAACAAAAGATCTTAAACCGATTTCTTTGTTAGCTTTTGATATTCCCATCTATGAAAAAATATGAAAGATATGTTGCATTGTACTTATGTGCAACATTTATTTATTTATTTACCTATCCTACTCTAATTGAACAAAAGAAAATGTCCTTCAAGTATAAGAATACTTCTAGTGAAGCCATGTGTGTAACAAGGTTAGAAATATATCCATACTCAAGTTTAAAATATAACTTTTAATGCATATGTGAGTATGAAGGACCAACTGCTTTGATGATGAGATCAAGCAATAATGAAAAATAAAAGAGTGTTGTGACCTAATAACTAATTGAAACCATCTTTCAATAGGATCAAGATATTCTCGTTTCTCTTCTTTGTTTAGGTCACACAACATGTCCTACTTTTCCATGCTACGCAGATTATCTTCTTCAAGATGATTGGTCTTTGGGGTACATACAGGGTGTGCTGAGAGGCATGCTAAGAACTCCTCAATCTCAGGTTCCCATGGTTCCTCTCCCTCAAATACTATCCATGATTCTTGAGTCTCCTGAACAAATTGACAATAGGAATCCAAAGGGACTTCTAAATCTTGATGTGGAGAGACAACTAAATTCTTGACTGCTGTCAAGATATGCTCTTCCTGAGAGGTGGATATCCCAGCTATTGCTAGAATGTGGAAAATTTATTTGAGGAACATTCTTCAAGATCTTGATCATCCTTGAATTACTCTAGCTGGTTGATGATCCCTGTCTCACAACACAACTTAGTACTCGGGGGTTCTTACAACACCCCAAAAATGATTTATCATAAAAGATTTGAATATTAAAACTATTTACAAAAATAAAACACACCAAACTTGAAATCCTTGCATTACTTGGATCCTACTATCACCAGGTTATTTGTTCTCACAAGTTAGCCATCATAAATAAAAGTAAATTTTCATAAAAGAAGGAAAAACACACTTGCATTAAAAGAAGAGGGGACAACCTAACTTTGGAGAAACCCCACCAAAGTGGATGCGTGGACTCTTCCCGAACATATTACTGTATTCTCTCCACCCTTAGGTCATCCATAAAACCAATCCAAAACCATTAAATCAATCTGATTTAAATACTACCTATTATCATTTACAACTCCCCGACAGCAGCACCAAAATGTTGGTGCAATTGTTTGCATATTATATTACCAAACATAAATTATCAATCGGGATTCGTAATCAGTAGAGTTGATGCACTATATTTTCCAATAACAGATAGGTTCCTATGTTTGTTTAGTATATCTTAGATAAGAAAACCATCAATAACAAAATACTTTGATTTCAAAGATAACACTCTTCACACAATTCGGAAATTAGAAAGCAAAACTTACAATCATGCACTCAAAATATTTTGCTCAAATAATGCCTTGTCCATTTACAAGCTCATGAAGTGTAAAGATGGACTTTGAATCTCTTATCTGTAGCTACTATCCTTAACAACAACTAATAAGCAAATCTAGGCACACTTCAACAATAGCAGAAGATAAAGCTCATAGTAAAACGCTCAAGCAAACACTCAATTGAAAAGGCTCTTGCTCACATAACAAATATATTCATTATAGGCTCGTGAAAATAAGAGATGAAATCAGATATTGTTCCCTGTAGCAATTGAAAACGATAATCAACAATTCATTCTTAAACAAAAATAAATCATAACTCTATTCACTCCAATCAAACCCGTGTAGTACAAAAAATAGTCAATATAATTGAGAGGCTTCATTAAATGGTGCATGAAGGTGAGAGATGAAGTCTGATCTCATTTCTTGTAACAACTCACTTCAAACTTGCAAGAAATTCTTATCTAATTCTGCACACTCTTCAAAATCAATTGATGCATCACAAACAAAAATTTAATACAATCTTACAATCTTGCAATTCTATAAAATTACTTCATTCCTACATAGGAAACATAAGTCTTAATGAGATGTTCCATTTGATGGCTTATGTAATGAAAATGATGGACTCCCAACTGCTCTTGTGCTGCCACAGTTTGCAATCAATTCTAATAGTGAAATCAGAAATGAAATCAAAACAACAAGTACAAAAAAATAGAAATATATACTAATAATTTACAATGAGCTTACCAACATGGATTGGTGGCCCTTGTCGATGCCAACATGGAAGCTTTTATATCAGAAGATGATAAATTCTAAGAGAGACACAGGATCATTGAGTTCAAACTTCCATTGATCTTTAGCAAATGAATTTACAAAAGGAGTTGGTTCAGAAATCCAATTTGCAACATACTAATTCCTCTCCTCTGGCTTAGAGCCATCACTCAATTTATATGATTTTTACAATACAAATTTGGATCTAGACAATCCATAAAAATCAAAACCATTTTCCATCAATGGAGGTCGATTAAAACCACTTATCTAATCAAGGAAATGTATTTCCCACGAATCTAGGCATGATGATGGAATTTCTAGAAAATTACCAATAATTTAGGATGAATTGTTCCCCTGAGATGGAGGTCCATACGTGTGATATAATTGGATTTTGGTCCACCAAACTGAATTAAAACACCTCTACAGACAAAACGCATGTCCGCAAATTTTGAGATTCATCGTCATCTGCCTGAAAATCGAGGACAAAATCCAGTACCAGAATGCTAGTGCCGAAATCCTGTAGGTAACTGTTTAGTACCGGAATACGCACAGTTGCAATCTTGAGTACTCGATTAGGTGCATGACTTGGTACCGGAATAGTGTAGAGTGTGAAGTACTGGAATAGGTGGAGCTTTGGGCACTGGATCAAAACTGGTTATGAGTCAAACAATTAGGATCATACAAACTCAAACATTTAATCGAATTAACTCAAGAAAAACTAAACAAATCATGCCTTAATCATAAGTTACCTCTTATGCACATGAATGAGGTCATCAAGTGTATTTATGGAGGAAACAGTCAATTAAATACACATAGCATAGGTAAATTACATAGCAAGCGGTCCTAATTGTCTTGGGTAGAGTAGGGTCAATCTTGGTTGTGCTCCCCCCTTTGTGTATGAAATCACTCATATAAACTAGGTTCCTCCTTTTTCTTCCCATGCTTGGTGGGACCCTGAAATCCTTTGGATACATCCTTTCCTTTGATGGATAATTGAGTAAGTTGATGGATTTCCTCAACATGAATTGAGTATCTTCTATCCAACCAAAGTCTCATGTCATGTACCCTGCTAGTGAGGAACTTGGTACATCTTGCAACCTCCCCAGTAGTGCCAAAAACTGGAAAATCTCTGAGATTCATAATAGTGGAGTTAAAAAGGTTGATGAACTCCAGCCTCGGCATGAACTACAATCCTCCCAACTCATCTGGAGCGACATTCTAGAAGGAATCAATGTTCATTTGAGGGAAAAAAACTTGGTTTGTCAGGTCGAGGTCGAGGAGTTTTACTTCCTCGACCTTTCCTTTGAGATCACCCATGATATCGACCTAGGGGTCACAGGGCTTGTACGACACTGCATCCTTAGAAACTACACTTTTTTTCCCTGTGGATCTCAAAATAACGACTCTAAAATGTCAACAAAATTCAACATGCTAACTGGGATTGGGGATCACGACTGAGAGTCAAGGGATTGCACATGCTTGAGAAAAATTCAGAATTCATAGGGTGCTAAGTTCTCACTCGGAAACAATGCGTCTTACACCGAGTTCACAGAACCTTATATGCGATATTAGCTTGTAAGTTCTGTAATAAATGCTAAGGTTATTCATCATTAACCCTATAGACACAACTTGGAGTTGAGTTGTCCGACGTGAGTAGTTAACGGGGTAAATCTATTGGGTGATCTTGGCATTTACTAATCAAGTTGGTTAGGGATGTGGCCGATTGTAGACTGTACCATTTAACGGATGAGAATCTTGGTGTGAATACCGATGGAATCTTCACGTATCATGGCTTTATGGTTTAACAGAATTTAGACGAGTTACTGTAGCGGTAATAAAGGAAATCACTGGACTGGGTTTGTGTGGCACATGGACTAGGATTGCATCCGGATTCTCTCTTCCTCTGACCACAAAGGGGTCCCCATCACATTTAATGAATTTCATTAATAGATTTGCGGCTTCTCTAATCCTACGCTACTGAGTAAGAAGTTCTTCATCAAAACAACACTCAGACAAAAAAATGAACTACATGTCGCAGGGCAAAAATGCACACTTCGAATTTATTATCTGAATTCATAGAAATTGAAAAACATTCACATCTATCTACTATACATGTTCCTTTGTACTAGAGAAATAGTTCTTTAGCTCAGTTCTGAGACATATAGGGTTTCATGTGAGTGCCATTCACCCATCCTGGCCGAAGTATACCATACAATTGTGTGAGTTTGAATGTTCTAGAAGGTCGAATCTCCACAACTATAAATGGTCCCAACCAATGCATTTGCAAATTTCTTGGATGTTTCTGGTATCGACTGTCATAAAGTAGGACCTTATCTCCTTGTGCAAATTCTTTAGTCTTAATGTGTATGTAATGCCAAGATTTCTTCCTTGATTTCTCAACTGATTGATGAAAGTCTGCTAAAAGGATGGTCTCTTCAAGTTATTGCAATTCCATAATCCTCTGCACAACTAATTCATCCTTTGACATGTGTGTAATATTTTCAATTTATAGACTCGGGGTAATGAATTCTGCAGGTACCACAACCTCTTTCCCATAGACTACTGATAAAATGACCACCCTAATCCCTGGTCAGACTCCTAGGACATCTAAACCGAGTGATAATATTTAAAAAAATGAACCTAGCAGTAGTATTGGTCAAACAATCCTGAACAGCTGCTGCCTCCGCCCATCGTGTAAGGTAATAAGTTGTGGTAATAATATACATGTCCTTTGAATGCTTAGTTGTGGGGTCGATCAGCCCAATGAAGTCAACCGCCCATTTCTCAAATGCTTGTGAGCTCACATTGGCTGAAGAGGCAATTCATCTCGTCCTGATGGCTTTCCCACTCTTTGACCGATGTCGCAAGATTTAGAATATTCCTTTGCATCCTTAAAGAGTGTGTCCCACCATAATCCATCTTGGAGGACCTTCTGCGCAGTGGCCTTTCCTTCGACATGGCCTCTCACAACTCCACCGTGGCATTCCCGCAGCATGTCCTTTTTTTCATGATCTAAGACACACCTTATGAGGATGTTATCTAGGCCCAACTTATACAATTTCCCTACAATATATTGATAGTCCACTGTTCTAACCACCATATGACATTTCTGAGTTGCGGAGTATGTTTCTGGTTAGGCCCCTGTACTTAAGAAAAGACTGTTATGTCTTCTAGGTATTCTGGTATGGCCTCAACTCAGAACATGTCTACATTTCAGAGATGATCATTGACTACTCTGCCACTTTCTCCTAACTCTAATCTGGATAGGTGATCATGCCCCACGTTGCACCTTCCAGGTTTAATGATCATTTCAAAGGAAAATTCCTGAAACAGTAACAACCATCGACAAATTCGTCCTTTCAGAATAGGCTTGTTAACTATATATTTTAACGCAGAATGATCAGTAAAGAACTTAAAATGAGAGCCTAACAAGTAATGTCTAAACTTATGCAGATCATAGCTAAACCCTCCCTTTTCATGGTTGTATAGTTGCGCTCACCTTGCGACAAGTTACTTCTAGCAAAATAGATAGGATGATCCATGTCTCCATCTTCTGGTTGCGCTAAGATGGCTCCCAAGGAAATACCTGATGTGTCTACATGCACGTGAAATTTGTTTTCCCATTTTGGAAATATCAGAATAGGTGTTGTGTTGATATTTTCCTTCAGGATTTTGAATACTCTATCACACTTTGGTGTCCACTAGAACACTTATGACTTCTTTAGAAGATTTTCCATAGGTGTAGTAATGTTTACATACCTTCTGATAAACCTGTGATAGTACCCTGTGTGCCCCAACATGGAGTGCAATTGATTCATGCTGGTAGGTGGTGGCATGTTCAAAATAACTGCAACTTTGGATGGGTCTACTAGTACTCCTTCTCGACATACTATGTGGCCATAAAAATTTCCATGTGGCACACTAAAGATACACTTCCTAAGGTTCAAGGATATCTGCAAATCCCTACATCTATCAAACATCAGACGTAGTAGCGCTACATGTTCTTTAAGAAGACTGTATACCATCCAATCATCCATATAAAATTCTATAAACTTGTGAATAAATTCTCAGAAAGATGGTATTACAATCTTTGAAAAGACTACAGGGGCATTCTTTAGGACTAAAGGAATAAAATTATATGCAAATGACCCCCATTCTGTTATGAATGTGGCCTTCCTTTTTTCTTCTTCAACAATCCTCACTTGGTGATACTGCAAAAATCCATTTGTAAATGAGTAAGAATATTTCCCTGCGACCTGTTCTAGCACTTCATTAGTAAAAGGTGTTGGGAAAGGGTCATGCACATAGGTAGAGTTAAGGCTTCTATAGTCTACACATACCTTAATGTCCTCTGTACCTTGCTTTCTCAGGATGACTATTGGGCTAACCCATTCTGCTTCTTCCACTGGAAAAATAAGTCTAGACTCCAACATCTTTTCTATTTCCATCTTAACCTTCTCTTTCACTCTGGGGTTAAGGAGATATGGTCTATTCCTTATAGGCTTTGATCCTAGTTTTAGTTCAATTTTCATCTCTCCCATAGATCCTTTAATCCCTTTTAGCTCTGAAAATGTCTTTGGGAATAATTCCTCATACTCCCGCAACATGCTATGTATTTGTTGGCTAGTTTTCTCATCTCAGTAATCTCCTACCATAGATATCTTAGGTTGCTCTGTATTTCCTATATTGACTTTACACAACTTCAATGGATAATTATAAGAACCATCGTTCTAGCTGGGAATGGTGTTCTGGATTTCTCATATTCATTTTGTTTCCTTAATGGCTAAGTTTCTCAATTCTTATAAACCATTTGGGTTTTCCAAATCCTTCTCAATCTTATAGCATTCTATAGGTGTCTTGTCTGTAACTAGGTGAAGGGTAGATTGAAGTTCTTGTCTATGCTTTGCACATACCATTAGGTCTGATTTCCGTTCGCCAGCATCGATAAAAAGGAATTCCTTAATTGTTTGCAGGACTATCTTAAGCTCAGGGTACTTACTTGTAAACACGAAGTCCTTGCAAAATTGTAACACCCTGTTTCCCCCAGATTGTAAATATAATTGGACTGGCCAAGGACTATGGCAAACTCATAAGTATGAATATGTGATGTAAATGGACCTGCAGGAAGAGGTCAATGAATGTGAATAATATTTTGAATTTATTGCAGGACTGCTAAGAGGGGATGTGCAGAAAAGAGACCACGATGGTGGTGGAAGGCACCTGAAAGGGTGGCGTTAACTTCCACCGAGAATTAAATACCGTATTTGGACTCCACTGGCCCGAAGAACCAAAAGAGGCTCGCTGGCCCTGAAAATTCAATGCCTCGCAAGCTGGTAGGCGGATGGCTTGATGAGGGATGGGATGGTGAACCACCCGTCCGTAGAGCCGTCAGGCCTGATCGGCGCGAGGGTAATCGTGCCACACGCAACCTCGCGAGAGGATAAGGCATATGACATAAGCGACTAGGAGGGCAGACGCGAGGGGAACTCTGGAAATTTTTACGCAGAGTGAGTGATAGCAGAGAGGGAGGATTGCAACCTTCGCTCCAGGTCACTGGCAGACAGAGAGACGCAGTCTCAGAACATCGTGGTCTCAGCTCGGGGGTGGCTAGTGGTAAATCCGTTGGGATTCGTTGAGCCTATGGTTGGGTGGAAACGAGCACCCCTCTCAGCAGTTGCACCCATTTCTAAAATCATTTCTGATAAGTGTTTTGTTTACATATTTCTTCTTGAAATTCATAGACTGGTATATGCATACATATGTACATAGAACTGTCAAATTATGAATGATTTCTGTGTAATAATATATGTGCAGTGTTTAATGAGAATGAATAGATATATGATCATAACAGAGGTAACCACGCATGATGTGCATGGATGAAGCAACTTTATTTATGCCTAGATTGAATTAAGTTAGGCTTCTAGCCCATTCTCAGGAAGTTGTTTCCCCTTCACCCATCTCCCGAAAGGCTCCGGAATAGATCTCTTATAGAGATTTACTCCTTGGAAAGGTTTACCCAGAACTTGAAATATGGACTTGAAGGTGCAAGTCTCAATAACCCTGTACGAGGGGGGGGAACGATCCTCTTAGGAACCCGAGATGGCATCTTAAGGAAGGAATATCGAATCTATGGATGGGAGTACATCGGGAATCCACAGTTTCCCCACGACCGTTAGATTAGTAGGAGAAGGTAGGGTGTTAAAGGCCCTAGCACCTGATTTTTCCCGTGTCTCCATGGGTAATGAAGAGCCTAGGGCCGTTAGATCTGAACAGAGATCCCGACAGCCATCGGATCTGCGAAAGTTACGCAGAGGGTAAGTCCTTGTGGATAGGAGGAGAAATCAACGGTTAGGATTCACAGAGGAAGATTGTGAAATCCCGTCACCCGTTAGATCTCGGGAAAGTTGTGCAGGGTTTAAGTCCTAGTATGCAGACGATGAGTCCCAGAAGAGTGATCAGGATATCAGAGTCATCGGGGTTTGAAGGTCAAGAGAATCGAGACCTTGTGAGTCACGAAATCCCGAGAAAGGATCTTAGCTGTTGATCTCGGCAGGACACGCGTCAGACATCAGGATAGGAGTCGGGATTTAACCCATCGAGGATTCCAGGAGTGAAGAAATCGTTGCATCAGGATTCGTGATCCGTGAAATATCGATAAGCTTAGAACCATCCATCAGTAGGGACACGTGTCGGAAGATCCGAGGAAGTCGCGAATTTGAGAATCGGGGTTCCCGGAGGCAAGAACCTCTTGCATGTTGGAATCGCAATTCACGATATCTCGACGGGAGATTTGAATCGTCCATCGGCGAGGATGCGTGGCAAGAGATCCCGAAGAGTCGGAGTTTCCGAAAGCAAGAAACTCTTGCAACTTGAAGTCGTGATCCGCGATATCCCGACGGGAGTTTAAACCGTCCATCTGCAGGGATACGTGTTAGAGGATCCCTAGGAGTCAGGGTTCGACATTTCGGGGTTTCCAAAGACAAAGGAACTGTTGCATCAGAAATCACGATTTTGCGATATCCGATATAGCGACGGGAAAGTGGTGACGTGGAGGAATAAGTTCTCACGTGCCTCGGGGATCGGTATATCAAGGTTCTCGATGACGAGAGAATTAGTGCCAGAGAATTCGTGAAACTCCAAAACGCGACGGCCCCACTATAATAGTGTTGTAGTGGAGGACAGGTGTCACCCATATCGGGGATTGGGACTTGAAGAGTTTCGTGAACTAGTGCAACGGGAATCACGATATCTCGATACACAATTTCTCGATCACCACAGGAGTGTGGGCCATAGGCGACAGAGTGAAGGACAGGTGGCATCGGGGATTTGTGAATCCTGAAATTCTTGGTATCCGGATTCACGAACTCGCAACTTCGAAACCCGATGGACGAAGGAGATTCTTTCGGAAGATCTCCGGGTCCGTAATGACCGTTAGATGTGGGAAAAAGACGTTAACTTAAACCAGGAAGTGGTTATGCTTTAGGATAAGCAGTGAGCAGATCTGGATGGCCTGAATCCACCCATCCAGATCTACGGNCGAACGGTCGAGATTTACTCACCGTGATCAACGACTTCCCAGTGGATTCCAGACCCCCCTTGCCATTCTACCTTTAATGAGGGGGGGGGGTCCGGAATAGTGTGACGTATGAAGTGGGACCCCTTCCCTATCGTGACGTCCACCATGTCACAATTTCCTCTCACCACCTGTATTACATCTAACCGTGTGACTGGGCTTGTTCCCATTGGCAGATCCTCTACCCCTGTTGAGGTTTTTTCCTATTGGCCATTCACTGACCCCATAGGGATTCATCCCTATTGATTTCTCGCTAGCCCTGTCAGGGTTCGACGGTTGTAGAATAGAATGCTTGGGTCTTGCTGTAGCGCCGAAGCACAAAATATAAAGGACGTTGCGTTCAAATGGAACAGTGAACATAACCCTCGATCGCGTGGGAACAGAGAAGGAGAGAGAAGGAGCCAGCTTACGCTGGGCCTCCATGGTTATTTAAGGGTTCGAGTCTGACAGAGGACCGGAAAAAATTGATTTAGTTAGTGGGTGTGTTACAAAGAGGTATCAGAGCATGGTTACAACACTCGGCCTGATTGGGCTCATGCATGAGTCGTGCATAAACCTTGTTCAAAACACTCCTATGAGGAGTAATCCCCTGACTTAACTCTCTTGTCCAGGATTAAAACTTGGAAAATGAGAACCCGACTGTGTATACAAATGAAATAGGTTATGAAATTATGCGCAATTTATAAGAAATGAATTTAACTCTTAACTAACAGCCAACATTTGTCCTTTCACTCAAGCGGACGATCAACTACGGGAATCTACAAACGCAGAGTATGGTGACTCACCAAGAGGTGGGAGAAGGCTCCCACAACAGAGACGAAGAGTCTGATGAAAGAAGAGCAATAGGAACCCCTCCAGACCTAGCCAAGACTGTGAGGAGTCTCATGGTTGAGTTGCAAAGCTACAAGGCTGACAATGAAAGGATGATGAAAGAACAAGAAAAGCAAACCGAAATTAATGCAGTTTTACTGCAGAGCTTATCCGACCTACAACGACAAATGCAGCATGAACCGGAGATGCAGAATCGTGGTCGTGTCAGTGGCCACACTGAGAGAAGCACATCCAGAAAGGTCCACCCCAGAGGTAAAGGACCAGTACCAGATGATTCTACTGAGAAGGAAGCTGGTGATTCAGAAGGCTCTTCCAGCAGCAGGACCAGTTCCTATTCTCACAGAAAACAGAAGAAGCAAAAGACTTCTAAGAGTCATAAATTTGAGGAATTCAGGAAGGCCAAACCTCCCTCCTTCGATGGCGAGATAAAGAAGGAAGAGGAAGCTGAGGCTTGGCTACTTGGACTGAAGAAATATTTCAGAGTCCATGATTTCTCAGAGAATTTGAAGGCCCGAGTGGCCACTTTCAATCTGAATGGAAAGGCTTCCATCTGGTGGGAAGACCTTAAGAATATGAAAG
>ML794746.1:79070-153274 GCA_009831015.1 Picea engelmannii | reverse complement strand
CCCAGTGGATTTCAGACCCACCTTTCCATTCTACCTTTAATGAGGGGGGGGGGTCCAGAATAGTGTGACGTATGAAGTGGGACCCCTTCCCTGTCGTGACGTCCACCGTGTCACGATTTCCTCTTGCCACCTGTATTACATCTAACCGCGCGACTGGGATTGTTCCCATCGGAGGATCCTCTACCCTTGTTGAGGTTTGTTCCTATTGGCCATTCGCTGACCCCATAGGGATTCATCCCTATTGATTGCTCGCTAGCCCTGTCAGGGTTCGACGGTTGCAGAATAGAATGCTTGGGTCTTGCTGTAGCGTCGAAGCGCGAAATATAAAGGATGTTGCGTTCAAATGGAATAGTGAACATAACCCTCGATCGTGTGGGAATGGAGAAGGAGAGATAAGGAGCCAGCTTACGCTGGGCCTTCATGGTTATTTAAGGGTTCGAGTCCAACAGAGGACCGGAAAAATTTGATTTAGTTAGTGGGTGTGTTACAAAAATTGATTTGCCAACGTTTTCCAGTCCTTGGTTTGTCTTCTAGTTTCTTCATGCATGTACCAAGCTTTAACAATCGAACCTAGCAAATGGAGAAATACTTGAACCCATAAGAAAGATGGTATTTCTGAAACTTTTCACTATCTTATGCATTGTTCAATGTGTGATTTAGGATCATACTATCCATTGAACAGTTGCACAACTTGGAAATCGGTCTACATCTTTGCTTCCAACTACTCCTTATCTTTAGATATATATCGGATATCTTTCTTCGCATAATCCCAGTTCTTAATCAAGGATTTGTGACTAGTCCACCATCTAGCAGGGGTGTCCTGGAGGGCTAAGTCCAGAACTGAAATCCTTTGATTCTCCACTAAATTTTCTTCCATGTTGGACATAAAGTTGTCAAGTTACAAGGTACCATCGTATATCGGGTGTTCTTTGACCTTAGTTCCAACCCATCTAGTTTCTCTGACAGTTGCGCATCTTCTTGAAAATATTTCATATGAACCTTGTTTCCAACTATCAAATGCTAGTTCTGAATCTTCTTTCGCCGATTGTATGCTCCTCCAACTTACTAATCCATCAGTAGTAGGATTTATGTAGTCTTCTCTCATTCCTAATGTTATAGTGTATAACTGATCCAAGTATTCTCCCTCCATATTGTTCTCTGTTGGCTCCCTGTATTGAGGGCCTACATACGGATCCAAGGGTTGAGCTAATTTTATTCTGTCTCCCTCAAATGTCATAGTGTCTCTCTTTAGGTCAATCAATGCATAGTTTTTGTAAGCCCAATCAATACCAAGTAGTGTAGGATAAGGGTCCTTATCCCCCATGATTTTTATCACCTCAAAATCAGCTACAGTCTTCACTCCCACAACATCTATTTCCACATTCTCCAGACTTCCTATTGGAAAAATACAATATTGATTGGCCATTCTTAACTAGGTTGGGGAATATGTCAACTAGGGTTTTCCTAAAGCTTCCCAAGTATTTTTAGGCAATATATTAACATCATATCCTAGATCAAACATAACATCATTAATCTCAAACTCATCTAGCTGGGATGTTAATCTAAACTCTTTTCCAGTTCGTATTTTTCTTCTTTGCACTCTTTGAGTAATCTTCTTAGGAAGATTAGTCCTTATTCTAGTTTCTAGAGATTCCTCAGTTCCTAGGACTAGGTACAGGGAATTGCACAACTTTTCTGTTAGATGGTCATTCCTAAGAATATCAAAAAATAAATGAAACCAAAGGTCAACTACATTTTGTGACTGCTCAGGTTGTCTTATCGGGACTATAGGGTTTCGGGGTGAAGGGGGTGAATAAGGGAGTTGCACAACCTTAGGATAACCAATAGGCTCAGGGGGTTTTCTTGCATCTCAGGGATAGGGATGCACTGGAATACTTTTATTGCAATTTTAAAGAATATATTTCATTTAAGAAGATCATACATGTCCTCCTTAGGCATTACTTTTTGGATCCTAGGTACATTATTAGCATATGCGCCAGTCTTTTCTCCTCCTCAAGCAATGATATTTAGGTTGGGTAGTTATCCTTTAATAACTCTCTTTATCTCTAAACTGATAAGATTAGTTCCTCCTTGATGTACCCGATCTTCCCATTTCTCAATTAGCTTTGGGAAGTCTTCAGTTGTGTGCCCATTGGTTATGTAGTGAGAGCACCATAACCACCTCGGGTGAGGACAATTTCTAGCCACGTCGCCTTGCTCATAATAGTTGTAGCATATACTTGGTCCTCTTCCCCCAATTCTTCCTACTCTGAAGTCTCTTCCAACTCCACCTCCTTGACCTCTTCTTGGTTCTTGAGGGGTTTCAGTCACCCTGAATGATGTTCGATCCAATCTGTCCGCAAGTGCATCCAATGCTCTACACTGGTTTGTAGAATGTGTGGTAGATGCACAAAACTCACAATGCAAAGTATTCAGTACTGTTGGATACTTCTGAATAATGGGGCACTATCTTGGCCCATGCCCATGGATTCGAAAAATCTCGCAATACTCAATGGACGAGGATGCTTGATTACTTGGAAAATCATGATATGGGATTGGGGTATGGAATGGTAAATTCGTGGATACTTGCAAAAATCCTCCCATGGGTCCTGGTGAGGGTCCCATCATATTCTGAAGAGGTCCCATTCCCCTCATCCATGGACATTCGTTCACCAGATGTCCTTCTGTGTAACATCCAATACACCATACTTGTGGTCGTCTTGGTCTAGGTATCGTCAACTATTGAATCTTCTCTATAAGTGATGATATTTATCCTTGTAGTTGTGCCAAATTTCATTTTTTGGGGGTCTGGTCACTCTTAGGCTCCCCGGATATCCTTCCATGACTTCAATATTCATTGATTGTTCCAAGGCATCTGTCAAAGTGGTTATCCGTTGTTGCATTAACAGAATCCGTGTTAGAGGTATCAATCCCTAGATATACCATTCTCTTTGATGTTCCTCATGGATTGGATGCACTAACCTCCCTATAGCATATTCAAACTTATGGCTATATTACCAGGATGATTCACCTTCCCTTTGCTGAATTTCATGCAACTCAGATAGAGCTTGTTGTTTTGACTGAGGTAGCTTAAATTTCGCTATGAATTTTGTCCATACTTGGTCAAGTGTGAACGCTTGAACTTGCACACTTGGTACTCCTGGCTCAATGGAATTCATGTACCATTTGAGAGAACGAACTCTATAGGTATTCTGGAACTCAACCAATTTATTCACATCCAGAGTCCCGCCGAACCTCCAAATTGCTTCACATAAGAGATAATGTTGCTCAACATCCTTGTCTCCCTTACCCCAGAATTTTGGGTATTGAGCAATCAAACCTCCCGCATTACCATCCATTGCTGATATTATTGCTCCTACCAAGATAAAACCTAATGATCTTGGTTGTGATCTACTAGGGGATCCCAATATCCTCCCAGTATTCACACTTCCCGGTTGTGACTCACTAACTGACTACAATAGAATAGAAATATCATAAGAAGGTAGTATATAATTTACCACTTGTATAGAAGATACTTGGGGTATGGGTGATTCGGGGTTGGTGCCACTATATTCAGGGTGGGTTTCTTTGATATGGGGGGTCTCATTCTCATCCTCTAGAGAAGTATCTTCAGTCAGATCCCCGATATTTCCTGGCATCGGGGATGGATATTCTCTCTCTTCTACGAGATCCATGATGACTTCCTTTTCCTATTCTTCTACACCTTCTTCTTCTTTTCCACCCTCTTGGGGACTTCTTTCTCTTTGCAATTCTCTCTTATTTAATCTTTGACTGGCCAATCTTTCCTGTCTTCTCATCTTTAACAACTCTTCCATCTGTCCTTCCTCAAATTCTCCTGGTCTGACTTCTTTCCACAACTTCTCGGGCCGTTTCACTTCTTTCTTTATCTTACCGTGCCACCATTTCTCAACTATGGTGGATCTTTTCAAGGCTTGCGCATCCCTTGAGTCCATTTCTTGCTGCTCCCCCATTTTTCAAAGAACCCTCTCCCCTCTCTCAGGCCATGAATCCACCCCAAAATCACCCCACCCCAATTGAGGGTGTTTACGATACCATATCAGTCGGGAACATAGTCAATATCCCCTCCTCCATCAAGAAAACCTTCATCCATAGGGGGATTTCTCTCAACATTCTTCCCCTTGTGTATTTCTTGAAATCTGTTTCTTCCCATGAAAAATATTGATGATTCTCAGTAGAAAACTAGATAATGTATCCTTCTAATGTTGTATTAACCTAGAAATTGATCGCTCGTGTTACCGGACGATCCAACAAATGAACTGTTGTGATATTTTCTATACCCCAAGCCCAAGTCTTCTTGACTCGTTCTTGGAATTCCAAAGCTTCTTGGCGCCTATCTATCTAGTGGAAAAGTTCTTCCAAAAAATTAACCCAAAATATCTCATACTGGTCACTCAATCTTTCTAAATAAAACACAACCTCCCGTGTATCTTTCATAGGTTTCCCTCGCAGCTCCACTTCTTTCCTTATGAAGGCATCACAATTTTTCTCCCACCACTGGTGAATATCAGATCGAAGAATCCACATAAGCATTCTCCCTACAGGTTCCCTTTTAACATAGGTCCCGATAATGGAACGATTTGTTGGCGTGGAATTGATCAGACTAGGGTCCTTCTCCGATCACCAACAAAAGGAAATGAGTAGTCTAGAGCGCTGACATTTTCATCTCCTGCAGAGAGAAGAAGTCTCACCCGAAGCGCAACCAAGACAAGAATATAGGGAAGGGAAAGGAGAATACTTAGGAATGTTTCTAGAATCTTCAAGATTCACCAAAGATAAATAGACTAACCAAAGAACAGGTATGAACTCATTCATAACTCGAAATAAAGACAATCAAGTTGTGATAGCATTTGTAAACATAGATAGTGCATTTATATTATCAGACATAAAGAGGTAAGGTACAAATACAATTCATAATCATAAGCATAGAATGACACAATCTATTTCAAAATTTTAGGTCCTTCCATATATTTTATCAAAAGAGCTTCTCAGATACAATCTCATAGATACAAGTCATTACTTTGTTACAAGCTTCTGGCTCCAGACTCATGCCTCAGATCTCTATATACCATTCCCCCAAAACTATATACAAATTACAATCACATAACCTACATGGAGTAGAATGATACTTTGTCTATGCCTTCTACACCCTCTATGACAAAACCCAACAACCAACAACAACAACCCTTTTACAATCATATGCATCTCATACATATAGGATGAGTGGGATCTTCTGGCTTTAGACTTCACATGCTTTCTTGTTCTTGTTCTATTGTAACTTCCTTTTCCTTGTTGGTTTTGTGTTGTCCCTTTTCACAATCATTTTCCATTTCTTTGCTTGCTCCACTGTCCAACTCCTTTATGGCTTGCACAACTTGTGTTTGACCAAAATTGGGATTGTAGTTTTCCTTGCACAACCTCTAACCAAAAATGAAGGGCCCAACATCTGCAATATTCACCTCCATTGTCTAATCTGAGACACTTCAACCTTTTTCTTGTCTCATTCTCAACCAAATATTTCCATTTCTTAAAAGAATAAAAAGCATCAAATTTTTGTTGAATGCAATAAACCCAAGTTTTTCTAGTTGCATCATCAATAAAAGTAACATAATAACGAGAGACACCAAGATATGATACATGAGCTAGTCCCCATACATCTGTATGTGCAAGCGCTAACCTTTTACTCTTCCTTTATTTTCTGACTCTCTTATGTTTTCCATAAGCACAATGCTCAGAGAAATCCAAATCAATTTGTATAAGATTTGGAAACAAATTTCTTTTTTGAAGTATCTGCATCCCCTTCTCACTCATGTGTTTAAGCCTGTGATGCCACAATGTTGTATCCAGTCCTGTAGAAGATAAAGAGATAGAAGAGTTAGTATTACGAGTACATAGATACAATGTACCTACCTTCTCTCCTTTTGATATCACCAATGATCCTTTGGTGATCTTCCACACTTTATCTGTAAATATGGATATACAACATTCACTTGCCAAATGCCCTGTTGAAATTAGATTTTTTCATAGATCTAGAACATGTCTTACCTCTTTCAACAACCATTGATTTCCATTTCTTTGATTTATTTTTACCTTTACCATTCCAAAAATTTTGCATGGTGCATCGTCACCTAAATGAACCTGTCCAAAATCACCTTTAACATAATCTAGAAAATGTTTCCTATGGGGTGTGGCATGAAATGAAGCCCCTGAATCTACTACCCAAGACTCAGAAATATTATCTACAGAAAGATTCAAAGCATCTTGTAACACATCACCTATTACATTTGCTTCCTAATTTTTATCCTGTTGTCCATCTCTTTGCTTCTTTGGAGCTCTGCAGTCTTTCTTCATATGTCATTTCTTCCCACAATTCTAGCACTCTATAATTCCAAATATGGTTTTGGATATACCCTTCCTAGAATTCCCATGGTTCCCTGAGCCCTTTCCTCTCTCATTTTCTATTCCCTTGTTCTCCATGTGCAACGCATTACCTGATGTCTCACCTGTGCTTTTCCATTGCATTTCCTCACTAAGGATAACACCAACAACATCATATAATTGAAAAGTGTTTGAACTAGATACAGAGTTACTTACAACCATGACCAAGCCATTCCATCTTTCTGGCAATGAGCACAACATTAAAAGAGCCCTGAACTCATCATCAAAGTCCACTTTTACAAAGCTTAGTTGATTAGTAAGCATATTAAATTCATTTAAATTATCTGCAATAGACCCACCTTCTGACATCTTCATATTAAATAATATGTTCATTAGAAATACCTTATTGGACACCGAGGGTTTTTAATACAGTTTGTCCAATGCATCCATCATCTCCTTCATTGTATTTTGTTTCAAAATATTGAAAGCCACCGACGCTGCTAGACTCAGTTGTATCGTTGCTAGTGCATTTCAGTCAATAACCTCCCATTCTACATCCTTCATGGCCATCATCTTCATTTCTATTCCACCCAATGGTAGGAATATATCCTTTTGATATAAATAATCTCCCATCTGCATCTTTGATAACTGGTATTTTTGGCCGTTAAATTTCCTGACCCTAAACTTTCCATCTTCCGCCATTTCTCCCACTCAAACCAAGAACCCTCTTTCCCTGTGAGTTACCTTTTGCTGTGATACCAATTGTTAGAAAAACGGGATCGCGGAGAAATAAAATCAAACAAATGAAGAAATAAAACACAAAAGATACACAATACAATAGAAACACAACTATCAGTTATATATGGTTCACCAAGTGTGGGCTACGTCCACGAGAGAAATTGCAAGGTCCTTTCTTTATTATTATCCAACAAATGAAGGGATACAACCTACAACACACCCACTGCAACTTCCTCTTCTTTCTCTCACAGTTTCATCTCTCAGAATACAATACTCACAACAATACATAGCCACAATACATTTCCCTCATAAAAGAGGGATGCCTTCTAGGGAAAAAAAACCTAGCATAACTTCTACCGTCAGATCTGCGACCTTATAATGAACAGTCCAAATTTATAATGAAATTAAAATATACATTTACAAGGAAATTTTTCCTTCAGGGGCTTCACCCCCGAACCCCCATCGGGGAATGCTATCCCTCGAACCCCTGCTGGGGGCCCACTTTCCCCCGGACCCCCCAACTCAGGGGATGGACCCCCTAGACCCCACATAGGGGGTAACCCCCTTCTACACCCCCCTACGTGGAGGAGTGTACATTCTTCTGGGGTGTAAAGTCTTCATGGGTTATAAAAATGACTAAAAACAAAGACCTCTGAATCAGGAAGATAATCAGGCTCCACAACCAACAATGACTCCTTCTTTTCATACAATATGGCCTAGCAGATTGCCATGCAGTACACATAAAATACACTTTCTTATAGTTAGAGATATCTTCATTTCACGACATCTATCAAACATTAACCATAGTATGCTTACATGATTTTTTAACAGGATGTACACTGTCCAATCACCGATATAGACTTCTACAAACTTGTGGATGAATGCTCGAAATGATGCCATGACAATTTGAGAGAAAACTGTAGGGGAATTCTTCAAACCAAAGGGCATTGCATTGTATGCGAATGATCCCCATTCAATTATGAATTTAGTCTTCTTCTTGTCTTCCTCTATGATTTTGACTTGATATATCTTGAGAATCCGTCTGTAAATTAATAAGACTCTTTTCCCACAACTTGATCTAATACCTCATCACTGAAAGGTGTGGGAAATAGATCATGCACACACGCAAAATTCAGACTCCTGTAATAAAAATAGACTCGAATGTATTCTATACCTTTCTTACTCTAGATAAAAATGGGGATAATCCATTCTAGTTCTTCAATAGGGAAAATAAGTCCTGCCACAAGCATCTTATCCACTTCTTTCTTAACCTTCTCTTTTATTCTAGGGTTGAGACGGTATGGTATGTGCTTCACAGGTCTTGAGCTGGGTTTCAACTCTATTTTCATTTCTCCCATGGCTCATTTTATGCCTTTTAGTTTCGATAATATTTTTGGAAACAAGTCCTCATACTCCTGCAATAGACTATGTACTTCATTCATTGCCTGCTCATCCTAGTAGTCTCTTATAAAAATATATCTTAGGATTATCTACACTCCCTATATTGACTTTCCACAAATTCAGTGGGTGATTATAGGAGCTACAAGTGTGACTAGGTATGGTATCCTTAATCTCTCTACTGCCTTCGATTTCTTTAATGTCTATGTTTCTAATCTCTTCTAAATCGTCAGGGTTTTCTAGGTCTCTCTCAACTTTAAAACAAGGTGCATATATCTTATCAATTTCAAGACTCAGACTAGAATGAAACAAGTGAACATGGTCATCACATACTACTGGACTTGATCTCTTTTTACAAGTGCCAGTAAAAATATTTTCCCTGATTCTTTGAAGGACAATGTTGAGCTCAGGATACTTACTTGTAAAGCCGAAATCCTTGCAGAATTGTTCTTGTAAGATATGCCAACATTTCGTTTGTCTTCTGGTCTCCTCATGTATATACCAGGCCTTTGGAATAGGCCCCAATGAATGGAAAAATACCTGGACCCATAGGTGAGATGGTACCTCCACAACTCTCCACTGCTTTAGGCAATGCTCAATATGCATCCGAGGGTTAGATCATCCATCGAACAATTTCACATCATGTAAATATTTCTTCATTTATTATTTCATCTGATCCCTCCCCTAGAATCAACATCAGATGTCTTGTTTTGTGTCCTCCCACTCTATAATCAAGGATTTAAGGGTGGCCCAACATCTAGCGGGGGTATCTTGCAAGGCTAAGTCAATAACATAGATCCTTTGTTCCTATGCTATCTTTTATTCCATGCTGGTGATAAAAATGTGTTCCTCTGAGGTACCATTGTATGTAGGAGGTCCTCTGACCTCAGTTCCAATCCATCTTATTTCTCTGACAGTTGTGCATCACGTTCAAAATTTCTCATATGAATCTTGTTTCCAACTATCAAATGCTACTTTTGAATCCTCGTCAATAGATTGTATGCTTCTCCAACTTACTAATCCGTTTGTCGTAGGATTTATGTACTCTAGTCTCATGCCTGTTGTGATGGTGTATAATTGGTCAAGGGCCTCTGACTCCATATTATGGTCCACTAGTTCAATATATCTAGGCCCCAGATAAGGATCTAAGGGCTGAACTACTTTTATGTCGCCTACTTCAAACGTCACGATGTCCCTATTTAGATCAATGATAGCATAATTTTCATATGCCCAATCAATCCTGAGTAGATTAGGGTAGGGATCCTTATCTTCCATGATTTCAATCACCTGAAAATTAGCTATGGTCTTAACTTCTGCAACATCTATTTCCACACTTTCTAACCTTCCTACTAGAGTCTAGGAAGATGTAGTATTGATTTTCCATTCTCAATTGGATGGAGGAATATACTAACTGATGTTTTCCCAAATCTTCCCAGGTCTTTTTGGGTAGGATGTTGACATATGACCCCAAATATAGCATGAAATCATTGATTTCAAACTCATCTATATGGTCTTCTAACCTAAATTCTTTTCTAGCTTGCACCTTTCTTATTTGTATTCTCTGGGTATTCTTCTCAGGGAGGCTAGTCCTTACAATGGATTCTGGGGTTCACTTGTTCCCTAGTATCAAATAAAGGGTGTTTCACAACTTCTCAGTAAGTTGTTCGTCCCTTAGGATATCAAAGAATAACTGAAACCAAAGATTGATTACACTTTGAGACTGCTCAGGGTGTTTTCTTGGAATTGCAAAATTATTGGGTGTTGGTGGTGAGGTAGGGGTTTGCGCAGGGTTAGCCTAACATGAAGCTCTAGGAGGATTCTCTATTACTTCTGGAATGGTGACACTCTTAAATATCTCTATTACATTTTTTAAAAACAACTTGTGTTTCACATCATCATACATGTCATCTTTGGGAATAACTTTCTAAATTTTGGGATGATTGTCTGTGTCTGCCCTAGTCTTTTCTCCTCCACAAGTGATGATGTTAATATTTGGTAGATATCCATTGATTCCCCTCTTTAATTCCAATCTTATGATATTATATCTGTGTTGACGAACTCAATCTTCCCACTTTGCAATCAGTTCTGGATAGTATTTAGTTGCGTTCCCATTATTCCTGTAGTGTGAGCACCATGGTCATATTGGGTGAGGGAAGTCTCTAGCCAAATGAACTTGTTCGTTGCAGTTGTAGAATTGAATCGACCCTATGCCTCCATTTTTCCCACCTCTGAATACACCTTCATCCCATCCTCCCTGGCCACTCCCAGGTCCTTAGGGGTTTCATTTACTCTAAATGATGTTCGATCTAATCTGTCAGCAAGTGCATCCAACGCTCTACATTGATTTGTGGCATTGTTCATAGATGCAAAAAACTCACAGTGTATTGTATTGGTCAAAGTTATATACTTATGAAAAATAGGACACCGACTCGACGCATGCCCCTATTGGCCCTTGGTTATGTAAGCAAGCGAAGATCAAGGAAGAAAAGGCAAAATGCAAACTGTGCAGAAGACACAGTGACTGTTACTAGGTCGAAGTAAGCAAAAGAGAAGAAAAGATGGAGCGAAGTAAGAGAAAGAAAGACGTTGGATGAGGAGATCGAGGATGATAGATCAACAAGGAAGACAGATTATGGACAACTCTGCAAGATGAAAAAGCTATCGTTGAATGCTTTGGAGCATCGCGTGAGAAGGAAGGAAAGATAGGCTGGCGAAACCCTAAAAATGCAGGTCGAGTTGACCTAGGGTTTTGGTATCTAGGTTTTTGACACTTAGGTCTTGGCCTAAGGCTATTGGTGAGATATTGTAATATATAAATATAGGTCTAAAGGACCTGGGATGGGTTGTTGTTGTTGTTGTTATTGTTGGTCGGTATTGTCGTTCTAGTTTTGTTATTGGTGTGAGTGATTATTATTGTGTGAGAAAGAAGTGCTAAGAGTAAGAGCCTTCTGGTATTGTAATATCTTCAGCTATGTGCGGAGATTAGTCCTGCAGTTGGGTGTGTAGGAAGGGGGGAGACAAAGAGGAGAAGAAAGAAGATCTGCTAGCTGAGAGCACAAACAAGAACTGTATGCTTCATCTTAATATGTTATAATGCACAGTTATGTGGATGTAGCCCTAGAGAGAGGGTGAACCATGTATATCTTGTGTTGTGTGTGATTGATGCTCTATTTTTTGTCATTTCATATACTTGTATTTTCATTACTGTGTTAGATTTGATAGATAGTTGTGCGGAAATTTTTTTCTGCCTTGGGAAACGTGACACTTGCCTCGGGAAACATGTCATGTATTTAGGTGGTTTTTCGGCACATGGTTTTTTCCGATGGTTTTTCTATTTTCGGTTAAGGAATTAGGGTTTTGGACTAATCCAGGTCATTGGGTTAGGGTTTTGGATGCCACTGGATCCTATATGTATTTTGTATTGTAAACATTGTAACACAATGAATCAATATAGAATATGTTGGTTTTCCTGGTTTGGGTTTCCAGGGGAAAAATATCTGTGTAATGTTTGTATTTTCCATTGTATCTTTTCTATTCCTTTCTGAATATCTGTTTGCAGTAGATATTGTACAAGATTAAGATTTACAGAGATGACCCCTAGAGTAACAATGACACTAGGAGGTTGAGACTCATAGATAAAATGGTGCTTCCACATATATGGTTGGCCCAAGAGAACATCACAAACATCCAGTGGGGAAACATCACATAATACCTCAATCTTGAAGGTTTGGATGCCATATGAAAATCAACACTATTAGTTGAAACATAGATCGCATCCCTGGTGGAGGAACCCGATGTTGTATGGTTTCGGTTGTGGTTTTATCGACAATCCCAATTGTTTGACGGCCTATGTATCAACCGACTTTACAAATACAACATAATATTATTATTTATGGTTTTGAATTGGTCTACAATAAAAATACGATAAGAATATCTTCCGAATCTACTCAAACTTGAACACTCCCTCTTAGAAATGAAGGTATTCTTCTGGCATGATCATGAAGTCTTCTTCTACACTTCTGTACACTTGACCTTTGACTTCTTGAATTTCCATGAATATATATTGAAGAAGTTTTGTAACCACATCATGCATCCATGGTATCATCATTCTTCCGGGATTTATTTCATCACGAGGCTTCATCTAGTTCACACAGAACTAGACAACTTTCCAACTCACACAAAATATGACATCTAGTTCCCATTATTCCTGTAGTGTGAGCCTCAACAAAACAATGCTATGACAGTTCAAACGGTAGGTAGAGGCATTAATCACCATGTGTGGGAGAAAAATCGTGAAGCCCGAGACCACGCAGAAGAGTAATGGCATGATGTACTCCGTATGCCACCTTGCCATTGGGTACGTACTAAGATCAGAACACTTTAAACCCAAAATATGCACATTCATAGTTTGATTACAAAGGAAAGTGCATCAAATAAAAATTGAATAATTCAAAGTTTCATGAATCAAAACTCCATCAATATCAATCGAATATTAATGAATAAAGGTCTTTTACTTATGCAACCAAAGCATGTTTAGAACCAAGGGGTTATAAACAAGGAGAACAATCATGTTCATAGCAAAAATATGACAATTCTAAAATAAACCACATGAGCAGTCTTCCTTTAATTACAAATCAAAACAAAATGTCAATTCCAGCCGTGATTTTTCATGCTTACAGTCATGAAAATAAAAATCGAAAAGAAGATATGTAAAAAGCGACAAGTGACAAGTGTCGTTTAGTGAGAATACTCATGATGAGTAATGAGAATTTAGAGACCCTATGTAGGCATCTTACTAGCAATAGAAATTATATTATTGCTGCCAACACGGGTCACTCTTGATACTCTCACTATCGCTCTTTCTTACAATGATACTCTCAATAGAAGAAACATTGATGAATTTCAGCTATCCATATGCTCCTAACCTCATCCATCAAGGGGCATCTGTTATCACTGAAATTTCATCTGCAAACGGTTACAAGAATCCAACATATTCAAACATCTATGAGTCCACCCATGGACCAAAATTACCAAAAAACATTTCCAAAAGGTCCAAAACTATCCAACCAGTTATAAAATCAAGATGTGCTATGACTACACAGGGCGCGCACACACATGCACCATCTAAAAATGCAAAAAAAATGCACATGCGCATGATGCACGATTGTGGTCGTTAAAAGCCGCGCACACCTGAGAACGATGCATTTATGAGATTGGTCGGCCTCCCGCCCACTTTTGGTTCATCTTCCAAGTTGATTTGACATCCAAATCTCGGTTGGATCCAACTAGGTGGCTGGTCAAAGACCTAAAGGTGCCCTAAAAAACCCCTTTTCACACTAAAATTTGGTTGCACAATACCTCAAAGTTGTGCTATAAAACAAGGCCATGGGTGCACTACATTTTCAAGGAATTCATTTGCAATGTTATGATGCTTCTATTCTCTTGGAGAATCCTCTTTTCTCATCAAGAGCATACTATCACCATTCCATTTGGGCAATCCACATCACCTTTTGAGTGGGTTAGCTTGGGATTCTTTCACCATTTCTTTCAAGTTTCGAAGTTTTAAGAAGAGCTCAATTGTGGGGGTCCAAGAGCCCTCCCTTGGAGGAATAAGGGACCCAAAGTCCTCTTTCTTCTCGGCGTTTTATTTTCACTAGTACAATCCTTTCCATTGGTGACATGAGTTTTGTTTGTTTCTTTCTCTTATGTCCTTATGCTCAATAGTTTAGTTGTTCTTTCCTTTCTTAGTTTAATTCTTAGATTAGTGTTTTATGTTTATTTTTCTAACCCTTTCTTTCACTACTTTCTTGCTTAGCTGACCCAACTAAGCTTGTAAGCACCTCTATTTTGCTCATTCAGGTGACAAAAGAGGTGAAATAGAAATGCATTACATTCGGAGGACTTTGGGAAGGGTTTCACCATGCTGGTCCCATGGGAATAGGTATTGCACCTTGCCCAGGGTTCCATTGGTTGTGAAACAAATTGCCCGAGATTGGCATTACTGACGAGGGAACTGATGCTTACCAAGAATTCCAAGGTCCTGATGTGGAAGAAGTTCCTGGGTTTTCCCCCTGTGTAGGAATAGTACCTTGCATAGGATTAGGTTGGCCATAACCAGGGTTGCCCCTAGTCGGGAAAGCGGTTGATGAAAAAGCATTGTTACCAAATGCACTGAACAAAGAAAATGGTGTCGAACCTATCGACATATTATGATAAGGTGGTCCTTGACTACTTACTCCAAGTGAACTATGGTGTGTGTTTGTCTCGGCGGATTGTTGGTGGGTACCGCCAAGTGAAGGGGACGAAGGAGGTATATGACCTCCGCCATAAGGGAAATCATTATAGGAGGTGGAAGGGCCTCCCATGGATCCTTATAGAGGAGTGTTAGAAATCCCTGCCCCTAGACCTAAGGTCTGTAAAGTGGAGAAGGAAAGTACAAGACTTATACCTGAGCTAGGCATCCCATATGAAAATGGAGGGCCTGTCGCACTATGGGTGAAGGGAGCAATAGTCGCTGCCATTGACAGGATTGGACCACTGCTCGAGGTAGAGGCGGTCAAGACCATGGTGGTCCAAATTGGCAATGGTGGGTTCAGAGGTAGAATACCCCTAGTGACGACAACAGTGGTGGGAATACTAGGATTCCCAGAAGAAGAGACAACATTTGATTCCATTACTGCCCACTTTAAAGGAGTCGAAAGGTCCTTTAACATAGGTTGTTCAGGTGTGGTTTCTTGTGACCCAGTCGCTTCAAAAGACCCTTGTTGGTCTAGCTTTCGCCGTAGTGGTGGCGGGGGTGGCTCCAGTGTAACTGGTGGCAGGCCAAGAAGCCTTCGTGACCGGCGGAGCTCATGATCCTCCACTGTGTGAGAAGACAAAAGACACACTAGGGATTTATATTCATTCAAAAACAACAAACACTAGAAAAAGGTCCCTACAAGATATAACAAGCAAACACTAAACTAGTTGGAAGAATAGTTACAACAACCAACACTGGAGAAACTTACCGGTGCAAGTTCTACTCGAACACGGAAGCACCCACCAGGTATACTCTACAAAGCGTGGCCCGATGTCTATGATATGTACCAAGGTATACCCCTGCAGTCACCTGTGTATGTCTCTAAAAAAGATAGGCAACTAGGTTGCCAGCGCGTGAACAGTCACCAGGCGGGTACAGTCGACAGTCGGGTAGACCACAATGAGCAGGGTATCAAGCCTGAAACATGTCAAATGTATCGAAAGAAAGTGGTTCGGAATAAAAATGAGGACCTCGAATGGATTCAAGACCCACGAAGCTCCATGGAAAATGCAATCGACAGAATCCCAACACAAGCCCTCTATATGTGTTCTCCACTACGATTGGTCCAGCTTTGGAGGGGTTATCTCTGCTACCTTTCCGCACGTGACCTCATTTTTATCCCCTATGTTAGAGGGGGGTCCCGAATAAATTTCATGATACTGGACTTTTAACACTCCCTAGCTTAGACTCCAATGTTTGATTTAATGGCCTTGAAGAGTTTCCTCTCCAACCTAATTCAAGGCCCTAACCCTAAACTAGTTGGTTGAACTTACAAACATAAAAAGTCTAATTAATTTTAGATTTAGTGTTGATTTTTATGTCTTGTGTTAAGTCAAAGATTATTAAAGTGAAACTAGTGATGTTTTGAGAGACGAAAAGAAAGATAAACAGAAAGATGGAAACAAAACACTTCTTGACAACTTCAGATTTGCTCTTTTAAATTATTTAACCAACTTTTCAAAATAATATTTTCTAAGATATTTGAACAACAAACTCAAAACAAGATTTCACTCAACTACGAGCTACTTATCGTCTAAGTAAACTGTAAAGAACTTATGAAAGAAAAGACTTTTCCTGGTTACTAATGCAAACCAACAACTATTTAACCAAACAAAGAAATAAAAGTTTTTTTTTTTTTAATGGTCACAAAGCAAAAAGGAAAAATATCAACAAGTAAAGACCACAAAAACTTCTAGAATAAGCGTAGATCGCAAAGATTCACTCTAAAAATAACACACAAGCAGATTAAAAGGACTCTCACACTTGTCTAAAAACCCTATAAAAGGAAAATTTAGAGGAAAACTTCTTAATTAAAAAGGAAGCTATTGTTGTGATCAAACCTAAGTTACTGACTGCTATGATAGAGACCAAAAAAAAAAAAAAAAACCTGAGAGGGATAAACTCTTCACAAAGAAAAGGATGACTGCCTCTCCTTAAACAAAAATTTTCTCAACAGGCATGTTGTTGATAGTTCAATAGCCAGCGTGTGCACATGAGCTGTGTAAGGTCAAAGTGTGTGTACATGCATGCAGACCTTATGCAGGTCGCATGTACTTTTGAAACTCTCAAAAATGAAAATACAAGAAATCAAGCACTAGCAAAGACTAATGGTATTGAGGACCAGAGTCTCTTAAAGAGTCATAAACTCACTTTCACAGAAAAAAAGAAAACAATTCAAAGAAAATTTCATAGAACAAACCAATCTGAGGTGGAACTTAAGCTATACACTGCAAACAATAAAGAATAGAATGAATTCTAGAAAACCCCTGAGAAGGACTACTTCTGACAGGGGAGAGGATGATTGCCTCTCTAGAAGAAATTTTCTAACATCATACACGCCATTGACACTTCATCAGCTAGCATGTACATGCGGGTTATGTGAAGGTAGGGCGCGTGTACACTTATGCAGACCTTATATAGGTCGCATGTACCTCTGTGGGTCCCATAAAAAAAATGCAGTCAAGCAAAGAAATAGAGATAACTGGTATGGAAGACTAGAATCTCCGTTAGGTCAAACTTTTGCAAAAACTTTAAAAACAAGGAATGAAACCAGTTTTTAAAAATACCCAAGAAAAAATATTCCAAGAAACCCTAGAGATCCCCAGTATGGTTTCCAATTCTATTATGGGCGGGAATCCCACCTACAGACTTAGCATTTAAGGGATCTAATCATGCATGTAGAAAATGACCATTTCAAAGGCCTCTACTCTTTCCTATTCTCCCAACACAAGACCCCACATTCATGCAATACAAAGGTGTAAATGAGATTCAGTAACTCTACCTTCAGTCCTTTGTTTGATGTCGATCCCTTTTCTTTCACTCTCTCTTCGATTACAAGCCTCCTCCCAAAGCTGACCTGCATTCACATATGAACAAACAAAAAGATGCGAACATGCATTTCATATACTAATTTTTGGGTTAGTTTTGACAATATCATAAAATAAACATTCAACTTGAACACATGATATGGCGAGATGGGAAAAGTATTCCTTTTTGTATTAATCTTCACAAGAGTAAACTTACAATATGTGGTTGGAAATGCTCCTCGAAACTGGTCCTGGGCTCCTCTTCAACTGTCCTCCAACTTCTTTTATCTATACTTCTCTTTGCACAAGGATGGCTAAAGGTTGGGACGAGGGGAATGCTCAATTGGGTATAGTTTCTTTACTATGATTTTCCTCCTTTCAAATGGGACCCTTACCCCTTCTTTTATAGGCTAGAAGGAGCTAGCTATTTGGTTGACTGATCGGCCATGCATGGCTGAAAGGTTTAGTTAACTTTCCCAAAGATGTGTGTTTTGTCAAAAAATTTCCTTTTTTCATGCTTTTGTAGGTACACACAGGCTGTATTGGAGCAGCTAGCATGTACACAGGTTCAGTAATGGAGCAGGGCGCATGGGACTTTATGAAGGGGGTTTTTAAGAAGAGTTGTTCAGTAGTGTTTTGGCAAAGAAGGAGTTTGAGATGGCCTGATGCTAGGTAAGTATGTCTGGTGCAAATTAGGGTTATAACATGTTGGCCCTTGGCCAAGTTTTGAAGTTACTTGGTCATATTTGACCATTTTTGGAACTTTGACAGCCTGTCGAAGATGGAGCTCCAGACAAAGTAGATATCAAGGGATATCAACCCACTTTCGGGTCCCTTTTTGGGTTTTGGGAATATGTAATGGGAAATGGATGTTGGCCCATGGGTTTACCCATGCTTAGGCCCATTTTGTATGTATAAATAGACATATATGCATCTAGTAGAGGAGGAGGGATTGTATTGTATCTATGTGATATAGGCTAAGTGCCAAGAAGGGATCTATGTGAATGAGAGATTTGTGCATTTTGTATAGACTTGCAGATCTTAGTGCAAGTCCCTTTGTGAAGATATAGAAGGCTTTGTGATGAAAGGAAAGGAAGAAGAATCTAGCGAGCTACGCAGATCTTCTGTGTTGTGCGAAGTAAGGGTTCCTATGGCTTTGTGCTTGTAACCGATTGGTCGACAATAATATAGAAGAATAGTTGGTGGGCGTAGCCCTAGGGTGGGGGTGAACCACGTAAATCTGTGCGTTATGATTTGTGCCTTGACTTGTTTTTCTTATCTTTGATTTTGCTAAGTGATTTGATATATTTAGATGGATATATTTATGCTTTGTGCTTATCTATGCTTTTGCTAAGTGATTTGACATATTTAGATGGATATATTTATGCTTTGTGCTTATTATATAGCTATACATAATAGATCTTATATGTATGAAGATACTTAGTGTTGAACTACTGGATCTAATATGTTTATTGTTGCTAAGTGCTAAGTTACCTTAGATCTAAGTGACTATTGCGATGCTCTGTGCTATCTACAAAGTATAAGAAGGACTGAATATTGATGGATAATTTATGTTAAGTTCTCTATAAGAGTTATAATCACAGATATGTGTCCCAGTTAAGGTTGCAGACATTTGAGTCCTGCAACCACCCCTGCCTATACCTCGGGTGAGACTTCATCTGCTTCGTAGGTGTTGCTGAAAGGGTCAGTAGTTAGGGCTTGTTGGTGTGCTCTTGTAGCGTTGAACCCTAGGTCTGCCCCTGTGCCAACACTCATATCAAACCTTCTTTCATATATCGGTGCCCCAGTTTTCAAACTAAGATAAGCTCTATTAAATATACCTAGATCCATACCTTAGAAACAAAAATTTTCACTTATCTTACTTCTACAGAGCACAAAGCCTCCAGATCTAAAACTTTTAACTACTCTTATCTTTATTAAAGCACCGATCTTACAGATCTTACCTCTTTTCTACAGATCTGACCTTTTTTCTTCATAAACTTCCACTTTTACTTTTCTTAGAGCACAAAGCTTCCAGATCTTGCTTCTTTTCTTCATATCTGGCCTTCTTTCTTTAGCACAGATCTTTTCAGATCAAGTGGAATAATGTGCACTAGGGCATAGATCCACCCACAAAGATTCCACAATTTCAAGAAGAATCTTTGCACAAGGCTTCTTCTTCCTCAGTTCTCAACAATCACAGTTTAACGTCTCGGCAATGGAACCATTTGTTGGCACAGGGGAAGACTTGGGTTTCAATGCTACAACATCACACCAATAAAACCCTAACTACCAGCTCTTTCGGCAACACCTATGAAGCAGATGAAGTCTCACCCGAGGTAGAAGCAGGGGTGATTGTGAGACTCAAGTGTCTGCAACCTTAGCTGGGACACAGGTCTTTGATTATATCACTTACATAGCACTTAGCATTGATCATTCATAAATATTCAAACCTTATTATACTTTGCAGATAGCACAGAGCATCGCAACATTCACTTAGATCTAAGGTATATTAGTACTTAGCAACAGTAAAATGGATCAGATCTAGTAGATCAACACTAAGCATCTTGATACATATCAGATCTACTATTCATACACATCTAATGAAGCACAAAGTGTAAGTATATCCATCTAAATATATCAAAGCGCTTTGAAAAAGAAGGGATAAACACATCAAGTCAAAGAACAAAGCATAACACGTAGATTTATGTGGTTCACCCCTACTTTGGGGCTACGTCCACCAATTGTTCTTCTTTATTAGCATCTTCAACCGATTACAAGCACGGAGCCACAAAAACCTACTGCGCATAGGACAGAAGATATGCGCAGCTCGCTAGATCCTTCTTTCATGCCTTACAACACAAATCCTTCTATGTCTCCACACAGGGACTTGCACTAAGCTCTGCAAGCCTATAGAATGCACAACACATCGATCACACAGATCCCACTTGGCACATAACCTATATCACATAGATACAATATTCCTTTCTCTATTATTCTTACATTTGCCTATCCTTCTATTTATACATACAAAATGGGCCTAAGCATGGGTAAACCCACGGGCCGACATCCCTTTCCCATTACATATTCCCAAAACCCAAAAAAGGGACCCAAAAGTGGGTTGAGATTCTGCAATCTCTGCTTCATCTGGCGCTCCATATTTGACACGCTGTCGAAGTCCCAAAAATGGTCAAATATGACCAAGTGCTCCCAAAACTTGGTCAAGGGCCAACAACTGTCAACATCAGACATCTCTGTGGGGTCCACTAGAACAAGGAGGTCCACCGACCATTCCTTGGTAATCTCCTCCAAGTCATCCTCTATTAACTTGTAATATGACTGTAGATGTTGGTGATGCTTATCAACATGCGTTGTGATGTAGATGAAGTGGCGGTCTGCACTAAATTTCATCAATGGCCTAAATCTGTGAAGTGTGTTCAGGGTTATGTGAGGTGTGGCCTATATGCCTACCTTCAACTGGTTATAATACATGTGGAAGACAACATTTGATTTCCATTGCTTATTCATGTCACTGAAATACCACAACATACTGAACTTCGCGACCAGTGGTTCAAAGGGCTTGGCATCTGGGAAGGTCGCACCTTCCAGCATCTCCCATGCAATGAAAGTGATTAATATGAGCAACCAGCTAAAATGGAACTCATACCCTTGGTCATGTGCTTCCCTGCAGTCCAGTTCTAGCTAGTTCACCAAGTATTTGGCCCAATTGGTATGTAGGCCCTCTGTGCACTTCCCTGCGAGGTCAACTACAAATCTAGTTAGTTGGGTCGGTCGGTTCTTGCGAACTAGCTTGCCTACGATCAGCTGAAAGACAAGGTGCACTACACTACTCTGGATAGAGGCTACCTTGTAGCCTCGCATGCCCTTCTCTACATATTCATACGTATCCTTTATCCTCTAGGCGAGAGCGTGATCTACGGTCTTTCTGGGGTATAAATCTTGTGGGTCGAGGCCCTGCATGCTTAGCCCTGTGATCTTATTGATCAAATTTGGATCCACTATGATGCGATGGTTCAACCATAAGTATCCTCCATGATAGCAGGACAACAACAACTTGATGCATACGGTCACTTCTTGATGCCTCCCGAAGTGAGGACTCTTCATTACATTAAGTAGGGTTGACTGAGCGAGCTTTTAGGTCCATGATTGAGCGATAATCTTAGAGTTCTTTCTTCTGGTTTGTGTCAGATATTTATGAGGGGAGAGCATATTGTAAACCTTCCTGTTGGCGAGGTTGAAGTCACTGAACTTCAACATGGTGAGCTTACCCTGTTTGGCATGAACTGCGTCCATTTCTTTCGGAAGGTACACAGTGATCAATGCATACTCAAATTCGTGGGGTACACTGTCATGATTGATTGTGCTGCTTAGAGTTGGTAGATAAGTAGGTAGAATGCGCGGAATCAGCTTAGCATTCGCGATATCATCTTTGTGATTAGTGCACTTCTTATCGGCTGGTCAGGATGGACCGGATATAGTAGTGGAAGGAGAGGCTTGCAGTCCTCTCGTCGACGATGCTTCTACACCTGTAGACAACCCTCGCTCTGACATGACTCTCTCTGTCATCAAGTCAATCAGAACCTCTTCAACAACTTTCTCTGCAATGCTCAATGCTTCTAACATACGCACTCGGGATAAACAATTCATGGGATCAAGGAACAACTCAGACATGGTAATGAGATAGAGAACGATAGCACAATGATCACTGTATAAACTCAGCTTAGGCCTTATACTCTCAGAGATACATCCTCTGTAAGACAGGGTTCTAGAATCATCCTGAACTGAGTCATTGCAGCATTTTCGCTATAAAACCTTTTCTGTAGTGTTTCAAACCCTGAGCTCTGAAGACTATTCACAGAAATTAGTAAGGTATCCATGGTAAAAATTTCATCTTTTGGGTCATCTTACATTTGTAGATACACCCTGTGGAAGATAGGGTATCTGACTAGTCCTATTGACTAGTCTCAAGAAGGCGTTCCAGGTAAAACTATCATAACTTCTTCGTAGAGTATCCAAATTGAGTGAGACTAGTTGCATTGGATAGTGGAAAGTTTGTAGTATTCGGGTATGATTTTCAGAGTTTTATATCAATTATTTTGTGCAGGGCATGCTATACAAGTGAGATCTCCTAAAAAGGACAAAAATCAGCAAGTTGTGGGGAAGTTACCATAAATTCCACTTGGAAAATGCAATTTTGATCAGACCCGTGGAATTGCAGAGAGTAAATATCAGAGAACTACAAAAAATAAATTTTCATACCTAGAAGGGTCGAAACTTTGGGGATACAGCAGAAGAAAGATTGTCTAGCAGAACCACCTCAAAATCAAGGTTCAAAAGTGATACTTGGCCAACATGCCACCCAAAAAGGGAACTTCTACACCAAATAAGCCTCCATAAAGTCCTACTTGGACTCTTGATGAAGGTGAAAAAATGCGTAGGGACATAAATGAATTACAAAAGAAGACAGTGACAAAAGTTGAACTACAAGGGATGATGGATTCAACTCAAGCTAAATTGGAGGCAATAACGGATACTAAGATGGATGGTTTAGAAATGGAGATCATGGAAGGAATGAAAAAATTTCTAATAGAGAGGACACCCAAAACTGAAAATGTTTCCCATGAAATTCATGATGAGGACACAAGGAAGATGAATCAAGAATGGAGAAACTCCAACTTTGGGTTGAAGACCAACCACATTCCTAAGATTGATATGAGGAAGTTTGATGGCAAGGACCCAATCAAATGGATACTTCAGATGGAGTAATTCTTTGATCTACATAATGTGCCACATACACAAAAGGTACAAATTGCTTCTTTATATTTAGAACCCAATAAATTTGTATGGTATCGATGGCTTTGTTCTCGCAAATCACTCATCACTTGGACAATTTTCATAGAAGAAATGATAGCACACTATGAGGATACAAGGAGTAATACCTTCTTTAGCCAATTGATAAATCTCAAGCAAAAGGGTTCAGTTACAGAGCACATTGAGAACTTCCAAGGATTGAATATAAAGGTAACAGATATTCCAGATGAGCACTTGATTGATGTATTCATAGGAACTTTAAAGGATAACATTCAACATGAGGTTCACCTTTGGGAACCCAAATCATTGGAGAATGCATTAAGGGTGGCAAGAAATGTTTAAAGTTAAAATATGGCTATGGCTACTAAAAGGATCAATCCTAACAGCTATAGAGAGAATAATGCTCCTTCTTTTAAAACACCTCAACCTACAAGGTTGACACCTAAACAATTGGAGGAAACAAAAGAAAAAGGTTTGTTCTTTAATTGTGACAACAAGTACAGTAAGGGACATAAGTGTGGTGAGAAGAAATTATTCTACATAGATTGTGAAGAGGAAGAAGAATAGGAACAAGAACCATCTCAAGATGAAAACGTAGAAGCAATTTCGTCTGAAGAGTTGACTCCCATGATATCGTGTAATGCATTGGCTGGAATTATCACTCCTTAAACCCTCATGATCGAAGGATATATCAAAAAGAAAAAGGTAATAGTCCTAATTGATTCTGGCAGTACTCATAATTTCATTCACTATAAATTAGCCAAAGATCTCAATTGCTTTGTATATCCATCGCCAGAGTTTCAAGTGATGATTGCATATGGAGGAACTATCAATTTATTAGGAAAATGCAATAAGATCAATCTTACTATGGGGGAATATGTAATGAATAGTCCAATGATTGATATACCCATGGGTGGTGTTGATGTTGTACTAGGAATCCAATGGTTACAATCATTAGAAATGGTGGCTTTTAATTTTCAAGAACTTTTCATGAAATTTTCATTGGAAGGAAAAGAAATTGAGTTAAGAGGTATCACAGGGAAACCAGGTAAGGTGATAATCTCTAATGGAATGAAAAAATTATTGAAAAAAGGGCATCAAGGTGTTATTGCACAACTATGCTCACCATATGTTCAAAAATCTAAGCCATCTACTCCTCTAGATTTCCAAGGGATCATTGATAAGCATTCCAAAGTATTTGAAGATATTCCCAAAGGTCTTCCACACACTCGAAATCATGATCATGATATTCACCTAATTCCTGGAAATGTTCCTCCTAACATCAGGCCATACAGATACCCTTATGCCCAGAAGAGTGAAATTGAGAGCATAGTTGAAGAAATGTTAGAGGTTGGCATTATTAGACCTAGCCAAAGTTCTTACTCTGCACCGGTGGTAATGGTATTCAAGAAAGATGGCTCATGGCATATGTGTCCAGATTATCGAGAGCTAAACAAGATCAATATTAAATATAAGTTTCCTATTCCCGTCATTGATGAATTGTTAGATGAACTACATGGAGCAATCTATTTCACAAAGTTGGATCTCCATTCAGGGTATCACCATATTAGAATAAAGGAAGAAGATATCCCAAAAACAACATTCCGAACTCATGAAGGCCATTATGAATTTTTGGTCATGCCTTTTGGGCTTACAAATGAACCTTCCACATTCCAAGGGTTGATGAATTCCATTATCAAGCCCTTCCTTAGAAAATTTGTGTTTGTATTTTTTGATGATATACTAATCTATAGCAAGTCTTGGGAGGATCATGTGTGACATGTTGACAAGGTGTTACAAGTACTAAAGGAGAAACAACTATATGCCAAACCATCCAAATGTTTCTTTGGAGTGAAGGAGGTAGAGTATTTGGGTCATATTTTATCTCATGAAGGTGTCAAGGTAGGCCCTAACAAGATTAAGGCCATGATGGACTGGCCGATTCCCAAAACATTGAATAATCTTAGAGGATTTTTGGTTTTGACAGGGTACTACCACAAGTTTGTTCGACACTATGGAAGAATAGAAGCACCTTTAACGACACTAACTAAGAAGGATCAATTTTCATGGAATCCAGAGGAAACTAAAGATTTTGAACAACTTAAAGAGGTGATGTGCAAATCTCCTATATTGACCACTCCAGACTTCATAAAAACCTTTATTTTGGAATGTGATGCCTCGGGAAATGGAATTGGTGTTGTCCTAATGAAAGAAGGAAGGCTCCTGGCTTTTGAAAGTCAACCAATCAAGGGAAAGGACTTACAAAAACCCATTTATGAGAAGAAAATGATGGCAATACTACATGCATTGAAGAAACAACGTCCTTACCTAATAGTTAGGCACTTTAAGGTCAAAACAGATCATGATAGTCTTAAATACTTCTTGGAACAAAGACTATCTTCAGAAGAACAACAAAAATGGGTAACCAAGATATTGGGTTATGATTTTGAAATCGTCTATAAAAAAGGGAAGAAAAATGTTGTGGCAGATGCACTCTCAATGAAGGATGAAGATGTTGAGGCCTTTCTCTATGCTATCTCAATCATCTAGCCTGATTGGATAATAGAAGCAAGGGATGAATGGAAGAATGACGAAAAAGTGTGGACTCTCATTCAAAGGTTGCAGCAGGATTCTGGTGCATCATATACATTTACATGGAAAAATGATTCACTATGGTACAAAGATCATTTATATTTATGTAAGAACTCCCAACTCAAGCAAAAGGTACTATTGGAATTTCACACCTCTCCAGTAGGAGGGCACTCAGGATTTTTGAAAACCTACCATAGGGTCAAGAAGGTTTTTTTTTGGGATGGCCTTAAAACTGATGTTCAAAGGTTTGTGGCAGAATTTTTGGTTTTCCAACAAAATAAGGTGGAAACAATTAAGACCCCAAGTCTTTTACAACCATTAGCCATCCCAAGTCAGCACTAGGAGGAGGTTTCCATGGATTTCATCACAGGGATACCAAAGTCTGAAGGAAAGAGTGTCATCATGTTGATTGTTGATAGACTGACCAAGTACACACACTTTTGTGCAATATCTCATCCGTT
Organism: Picea engelmannii; assembly: GCA_009831015.1. Classification (NCBI taxonomy): domain Eukaryota; kingdom Viridiplantae; phylum Streptophyta; class Pinopsida; order Pinales; family Pinaceae; genus Picea; species Picea engelmannii. The sequence continues at coordinate 126,731 of ML794746.1, read as the reverse complement.
CAAAGCCAGTACAGTTTCCATCGCATTCATGGAAATATTTCAAAATCTACATGGCAGCCCAAAGATTATTGTAAGTGATAGAGATCCCATCTTCACTGGACATTTTTGGACAGAATTATTTTCTTGGTTGGGTACTCAATTGGCTCATAGCTCATCCTATCATCCTCAATCTGATGGCCAAATCGAGATAGTGAACAAATGTCTGGAAAGCTACCTTCGTTTCTTTGTCTCTGATAAACAAACACAATGGTTCAAATGGTTACCCTTGGAAGAATGGTGGTATAACACTTCCTTTCATACTGCAACAAAATGGACACCATTTATGGCACTCTATGGATACCACCCTCCTTCCATCACTTCTTCTCTAAAATAAAAATCTAAGGTTCAAGCAGTGGAAGATCTCATCGAGCATCAACAACAAGTTCTCCAAATATTAAAGGACAACCTAACCATGGCACAAAATCACATGAAACAACAAGCAGATCAACATCGTAGTGAAATAAGTTTTGAAGTAGGAGATTGGGTGTTTTTAAGACTACAACCATACAAACAAATGTCCCTCAAACAAGCCAAAAAGGATAATAAATTATCACCAATGTACTATGGCCCTTATAAGGTGTTGCAAAAGATTGGTACTATGGCATACAAATTGGAGTTGCTTGCATCTTCACGAGTACACCTAGTTTTCCATGTTTCATGCTTAAAGAAAGTTATAGGTGACAAGATCCCAGTTTGAACTATATTGCTAGAACTTAACGAGGAAGGAAAAATCATATTTGAGCCTAAATCCATCACTGACACAAGAATTCGCCAGTTGAGGAATAGATCCATTTCAGAGTATCTCATTAAATGGAGGAAACTATCAACTGCAGATTCCACTTGGGAAGATGAGTATTTTATACAGAATCATCCAAATTTACTCAAACATTGCAAACAACACTTGTCTCAAGGGGATAGGCATGTTAAGCCCTAAATAGTGGTTCATTACCCCTTAGTTGGGGCATATTACATTAGTAATGTTATTTTATTTATGTCGGCTTTATTCCATTAGTTGTAATTATACCTCCTAGTCTCCTATATATACCAAGGAGACATTTTCATTTTGAATCATCTTGTAATTGTACATTTATGTGGGCATAAGGAGGTTGCCCCCTCGAAGAAGCTTATTATCTGAATTTCTCTCTTTTTCAAGGTGTTGAGTACTTATTCTGAGGTTTTTCTATGCTATATTGATATTTGGTTTTTAACATAGAACCTCCTGTAACCCTTCAGTATTAGCCCTTTTCTTTCCTAACTTTCTAGCCTTATTTCTAGTGAGCTTCATCTCAGTAACGCTTTTCTCGTTCTGATTATTTTCTTCTTTGGTCTTATTTACTTCACACTGTTGAAATTCTTTCCTAGGATTCGTGGATAATACTTCTTCTATGTCTGGGATAGGTAATTCAATCTCCTAAGGATCCTCTAGTGTTCTCTTAGCTTCAACATTCGGGTTGCTAGTTTTAAATATCTGCGATCTTCTCTTATGTTCCTCAATCAAGTGCGCGATCCTTATGGTCATAAAGTCTTTTAACTCTTGCTTCTTCTTATCCAAAACTTCTTCTTCTTCCTTTCTTCTAGCTTGATCTCTATCAATCCAAGGTTTTCCTATTAGCATGGTAAATGGGGCGATGTCTTAAACAAATTTAATAATTTGAAAGTCTTCTTCTATCGAAGTTCCATTGACAATCATAGGTATCCGAGCAAGCCTTCCGCATAGGTTTACTAGATTTCCTTTTAATAAACCTATTTCTCCTAGTGAAGGGATCATAGCAGGCCTTCCTATAGCTTCCCAAGTTCTCTCTGGCATAATATTCATCTGTGTTTCCTCATCCAGAACATAGTCAATGTCGAAGTCCCCTATTCTTGCTTTGATGCATTCCTTCTCTTTGAAGATATCTGATAAGATGACATGTGGGTGGTCATTTAGGGTTTCTTTTATTTGTATCAATACTTTCCCGGATTCTTGTTGGGGTTCTACCTTTTCTAGATATGCCTTAGGGTTCTCTTGATTCAGATTCATTCCTTCAAGCTTAGCGATCATTCTAGGGCAATCCAATAATTCATGCTCCATAGCCTTACAACAAAGACAACTAGGTCTTATTCCAGGGAATTCCTTAGCAAAATGTCTTGGTCTTCTGCAACTATAACAGAGGGTTAATCCTCTCTTTCTTTTAAATGATCCCCAACTTCTTCTGTACTGCACACTAGGATCGTATGAGCTAACCTGAAACAAATTCTTTCTAGGGTCTTGCATCCATTTTTTAGTCCAAACATTCTTTCTATGAATAAGTATAACATATATTTCATTATTCTTATCAGATCTATTCATATAAAATATTTTTTCATCTATCAGTGCCCTAGTTTTTAAGCTAGGACAGAATCTATCAAACATACCTAGATTCATACTCTAGAAACAAAAAAAATCACTTATCTTATTTTTACAGAGAACAAAGCTTTCAGATCTAAGACTTTTTAACTATTCTTACCTTTATTAGAGAACATAGCTTGTAGATCTTACCTCTTTTAGTCATAAGTTTTCACTTTTACCTTTCTTAGAGCACAAAGCTTTCATATCGTTCTTCTTTTCTTCAGATCCGACCTCCTTTCTTCAGATAAGGATTATTTCCTTCAGATCTGGCCTTCTTTTCTTTTTAGCACAAAGCTTTTCAGATCAAGTAGAATATTGTGCACTAGGGAGCAAATCTATGCATAGAGATTTTAAAATTTTAGGATGAATCTTTGCACAGAGCTTCCTCTTTCTGAGTTCCCAGCAATCATAGTTTTATGTCCCAACAACGGAACCATTTGTTGGCACAAGGGCAGACCCAGGGTTCAATGCTTCAACATCGCACCAACAAAACCCTAACTACTGGCCCTTTCAGCAACACCTGTGAAGCAGATGAATTCTTACCTGAGGTAGAGGTAGGGGTGGTTGTAGGACTCAAGTGTCTGCAACCTTAGCTGGGACACAGATCTATGATTTTACAACTTAATAAAGAAATTAGCACCTTCAGTTCTTTAACATGCAATCATTGTCTACTTCGCTGAGAAAACAGAGTCTCGCAGTATTCATAGTACTCTACCGTATACAAGAACCTAGCATAAGTAAAATAGGTCATATGTAACTCATCAAGCACTGAGCATATTCATGTAAATTAGATCTAACATTCTATACATCATTAGCACTAAGCATAAGCAGATCTATCTAATCATCTCAAAGCACTAAGAAAAAAAGACATAAACACATTCATGTAAGCACCATGCAAGATAACACAATGTTTATGTGGTTCACCCCCCTCCTGGGGCTACATCCACCAACTCTTCTTATTTATTTCCTTTATTCAATCTATTACAGCACATAGCCTCAAACCCTTACTCCGAATAGGACAGAAGATATGCGCAACTCGCTAGATCCTTATTCCTCGGATTACAACACTAATCCTTTCACACTCTGTCACAACTACTTGCACTCAGCTCTACAAGTCTCTTACAATCATGCACAAAGCATCAAAAAACCTACTTGCACTTAGCATACATTCATATCACTTAGATCTAGCACTTAGCCTTTAATTCATCTCCTTCTCCTTTCCTAGCCTAAGCATCTATTTATATATACAAAATAGGCCTAAACATGGGTAAACCCATGGGCCAACATCCCTTTCCCGTTACATATTCCTAGAAACCCAAAAAGAGGCCCAAAAGGGGGTCGAGATCCTGTGATCTCTGCTTCATCTTGCGCTCCTCCTTCGACAAGTTGTTGAAGTCCCAAAATAGGTCAACATGACCAAGAAACTCCCAACACTTGGTCAAGGGCCAACATCTTCTTATTATGCACTTACACTATCGAAGTATGGGGTCACTTAAAAATATCCCTAAAATTCAACACTGATTGGCAAGGAGACACAATCCAAACAGTCCTGAAAAACCTGGTGGGAAACCCCAAATATCTCCAACTACAAAGGTCTCCCTCCTATGACTTTATGTGGCATCTTAAATTCTCTACATAAATCCATTTTTGTTGAGAAAGATACCCCCCTTTACATATGTGCTATATACATAGTTTCATCTTATGAGTCTATTCCCACCAATCCCATCCCCTCTTTCACTCACCATCCCTCCCCTCCACTGGAAATCAACAAAAGTATTCAATGGGAATTCATTTATGGAGTAGTACAAGGAACTCCCACAATAGGGGGTATGATAAACATCCTTCACCTCTCAGAATCCTCCTCTATCTTCGTCTCAACCAGAATTGGTGAAGCCACAAATAAAAAAGTGAATTCACAAACCTACTCCTTCTCATCCTTTCCCTACAAAAGAAACTTTCATAAATTCAAGTACTTGGTGACTCTCTTCTTGTTGTAAACATCATCAAGCACACACACATCCTTCATAATTTGGATTTATTTTCAATCTTGGAGAAAATCAAAGGAATAATCTCCACTCTCTCTTTTTTCTCCATTTCACATATCTACAAGGAAAAAAACAGTGAAGCGAACTCGCTTTCCAATAGTGGAGTGGCATTCCAAAAAGGCACATGGAAAATGTGGGAAAAGGGTCATCAAGGGACCATCGAGATTCTCCATCCCCTTGGTTAGAAGCTTGACATGTAGGATGTTAAAGCCTCTTTTTTCAAGAAATTGTTTGATGCCTTGTGGCAGAAGTTTCTATGAAGATATAACACAAATTTTAGGACTGTAATTATCTGAGGACAATAAAAGAAAGCTATCAAATACATGATGCATTTTTTTAATCCAATCATCATATGAAGAAATGAAGAAAGGGATGCCAAAAGATATTTGCAATTGTAATTTTGTTACACATTAATAAAATTGTATGTTTTTTTTCTCTTATATATATATATATATGAAAAAAATCAAATTGTTCCTAATTTTACGGGGATATGAAAAAAAATTCAAATGTACATATTATGCTTCAGACTTTTAGGAAAAAAGAACCATGTAAAAATAGTCTACCCATGTAAAACAAAAATAAAAATTAGGAACACAAGGACAAGTTACACACGAGTCAAGGTTCCATGTTAGTCATAGTTCCACACCAGTCAAGGTTCCGCACCTAGGGGCCAAAAATAGGACCAACGTATAAGGTGCATTTTAAGTAATTGGGTGTCAAATTGGGTAGGTACTTCATATGAGAATTGGTGATCACTCAAATTTATATGTGATAAATGGAAAGTGACCAGGGGGGGAAATATTACACGCCATGTGACAAATCAATGTCACAAATAGGGACTCCTATGATAAAAGGAGATTGACTCTAGTTGGGTGCACGAAACATGTCAATCTAGTCAGGATGAAGAAATTGGAGGGAAAAATTAATAATATTTGAAGGAGAGGGAATATAATGAGATCAAGGAATAGGTTTCCATGTTAGGACACAATGCATGAAACTGATTACAACAAGTAGCAAGAAACAATTGGGTGATGACACGACAAGTTTACATGTCCAAGAATCCCAATGGGCCATTGGCTGGGATTTTCAAAGAGAGGCAAGGCCAAAAGAACAAATTGATAGAGATTAATCTGAAGAATCTCATGCCTTTTATATATTAGGTGAATCACAAGGGACTTCACTCAATTATCCCGATGAGACAAACCCAATGATGTGAGCCTGATATGATTTTATCCTCCAAGCTTCAGATCAATCTTAATATAATTCAAAATCAACACTTTGAATGGAGATTCCTGATAGACTAAATGTGATGAGCTCATCAGATATGACTACGAGAAAGGTCGATCTGATAGCGTTGCAATATTCAGACCTCGAGGAAACTATAATACAAAGTGAATATGATTCCCTATAAGGGGGATCCTGGTAAGGATTAAGGTTCTATAAAAGGATCAAGTTTTGAGCATCATCAATGAAATGGTGATAAAAAAAAATTGGATGAGGCATGTGAAATACAAGGCTTAGTTCATAATGCTAAATGTTGGATTTAAATAACAGATAAGATCCACATAGAAATATCTCTAGGAAAGAGGAAGAATATCAAGGGATTCCCCACATGCATATCAAGGATAGAGAGGTCATGTAACTGAATTAATCCTACAATCATTCTCTGTCAACCACAAAAAAAATGAGATCAGTTATGCGAGTAACAAGACACTTTCCATAATAATCTAAACATTGCATTATATGATTTCAACAAATTTATAAATAGGTGTTGGTTTTCTTCAAAGATAATCATTAATTATCTTGAATTTTATATATAAGTGATTTCCCTTGAGTTTACAACAGAGAGATTCATGGTTACCTATGCTAGAGAGACCCTAATGAGTGAATGGTACATTTGATGGACTGAGAGCAGTGAAGGGGTACATTCCTTGGGTTGGGAAGGTCAAGGGGAAGAGAGGGGGTAAGAGTGCACCCAAAAAGGATTCAAGGTGTGAAATATTGGTTGAGACCCATGACATTGAAATGCCTTTGGGTTTTCCTGGGCCTCATCAGATATTAAAGGAATTTTTTCCACCATTATGGAAAAATTTCCCAACCATTGACAAACCTTCTTAAGAATATTGCATTTCATTGGACACTAGAAACAGAGCAGGATTTCACATATTTAAAATAGGCCATGTGAACTACCCCGATATTATCCATCCCTAATTTCAACAAAACATTTTTTGTGGAATATGACACCTCAGGCATTGGTATTGGTGCAATTCTAACACAAGAAGGTAGACATCTTACTTTCACTAGATAGGATTTAAGTGGTCGCAATTTGGGAAAATCTACATATGAAAAGAAAATGATGCCCATTCTCCATGGTGTGAACACATGGAAACCATCTCTATTGGGACACCATTTTCATATCAAAATAGATCACCATAGTCTGAAGTGTTTCCTAGAATAGAGGTTATCCTCCTTGAAACAAAATAAGTGGATAAAAAAAATGTTGGTGTATGATTATGAGATTGTATATAAAAAAGGAAAATACAATGTAGGGGAAAATGTGTTGTCAAGAAAATATGAGGATGAAGGTTCCCTCTTTGCCTTATCATTCCCATTTCCTAATTGGATTAATGAGTTTCGACAAGAGTGGCTCACCCACCCAACTGTTTCTTAGGTAATTAAGCTCCTTCAGGAGGACCCTAACCCACCCACCAGATACACCTGGTAAGACAATATCCTATGATATAAGGAGCACTTGGTTCTATATCCAAATTCACCACTCAACCCCATGATCTTAAATGAGTTGCATTCATCTGCCATCATAGGTCACTGAGGATTCCAAAATACATATGCTAGTGCTCACCATTCATTTTTCTGGAAAGCAATGAAGAAGGACATCCTTAGCTTTGTCACATAATGTGATATTTTCTAATGCAATAAACGTGAAATTGTCAAGGCCCTAGGAGCTCTCCAACCATTACCCATTCCATCTTATATTTGGAATTACATCTCCATGGAATTTATCATGGGCCTTCAAAGAGAGGGAGACAAGTTAGTCATCATGGTCGTGGTAGATGGCCTCTCAAAGTATGCATGTTTGTGTGCCTTACCACACCCTGTTACACCCACTATGGTGGTGTAAGTTTTCATTGATCACATTTTCAAAATGGATGGCATGCAAACATCCATTTCGATCGTGACCCAACTTTCACTAGCACATTTTTGGAAGAATTATTTAAATTACAGGGAACATAGTTGAACATGAGCACAACATACGACTCTTATATGGATTTCCAAATGAAATTTGTCAATAAATATTTGGAAACCCACTTGTGTTGTTTTTCCTCAGATAAACAACATCTGTGGGTGCAATGGTTACCTTGGAAGAATTGTGTTACAACACTTCGCATCATACAACAATCAAAATGATACCATATGAAATGATGTATGGCCAACAACCAACTACACTAACTTCATATATTCCAGGCACATCAAAGGTCTGGGCTATTGATACGTTGCTACAAGGTAGAGTAGCTACCCTCGTGGATTAGAAGGATAACCTCCACATGGCCCAAAATTGTATGAAGGAACAGGTTGACCACCAACATTCTAAATGGGTTTTCCAATAAGGTGAAGAGGTTTTTCTCTGAATCCAACCTTACAAGAAAACCTCCCTCAAAGCCAATGGCCACAACAAGTTCACACCCAAATTGTATGCCCCCTATCAGATTATCAAATGTATTGGTCCAGTTGCCTACAAACTGGCACTTACAACTACCTCCAAAATACATCTGATGTTGCATGTCTCCTTTTTGAAGAAAGTGGTGGGTCAAAATTGCAGGGTTCAAATTATATTTCCTAACTTAGATGAAGAAGGCTCCATATCGATGAAACTAGAATATATCCTCAATGTGTGTGAGTGTCATTTGCATGGTTGAACTATCAAAGAAGTATTGATCAAGTGGAAGGGAACATCTCCATAGGATGCAACTTGGGAACCAACGACCATACTGCAATAGTATCCACATCTTCATCTTTGAGGACAAGGTTGCATTTTAAGGGGGAGGGCATGTTAGGATCCAACCCTAACCCCTATTATTTGGTTATTATTTATCATGATATATATTTATCATGTAATAAACATTGACATTAGTTAATAATTCATATTAAATAAATGTGAACAATTCAATGTAAGAAGACCTCATAGAAGCATCTACTTCTAGAAGGATATTCCTCTAAAATGTTCTTTAGAAGATATAATTAGTATAAATATGAGTAGGAGGTATGAAAAATATTGTCTTGAGAAATTATTGTAATATATCTCTTCTCTTCTAAAGGTTTCCCCCTCGAAGAGGCAAGTGAACATCGCTTTTTTTGAATAAAGGTATTATATCTTGTATTATTTCTGGTATTGCTCTCTTAATATTTTTTTGTCCTCTTGATAATTGCTAAATTTTCCATTTTTGAATAATATATTACATATGGTACCTTACAAAAGTGAAATAGTATTAATCTCACCATGGGGGAGTATTTATTGTATATGTTTGTTGATGGGTCTAAATGGCTTGTCAAGAAGGTAAGGGAGACTACCCAATGAAAGGTCCCAATTAGACCTACTCTCATTTCGTGTAGCATTTTCGTCTAGTATGTGGGCTTGGTTTCCACTAAGAATTAAAATAAGAAAAAGATGAAAGACAATGAATTTCCCCCCAAAGACTTATAAGTAATTATAAACCTACTATAAAACAAAAAGAAAGCTAATGTACAACTACTTCTAACCTATCCACAGAGGAGAAAAGCTAATAAATGACTACAACTTAAAATGATATTTTTGATAGCAAAGATAGTTCATGGAAGCCAATAATATGTTAAACCAATAGTATTTCAGATGTCATCTAAAATAGTTCCATAGGAGACCTGTAACATCATCCATGTACTCATTAAAAATCACAACATAAGCATTCTAAATACTAATCACATAAATAGTTCATATGATCAACACTAAAAAAAATCAAATGACAAACACATTTATAGAGTAGTCCCAAATGCATTTGATAAAGTTATGACTTCAAAATAGCTTCTTCTCTCTACATATCCAAAAATAATACTATCAATAGTCTAAACAATGGGAAAAGGTCCCCCGCTACCTTAAACAAGTCCCCTTTTATAAGATAAGAAAACCTCTTCAATTTTTGTGACTTTTCATTTCCTTTCTCTTTGTTTTATCATTTTATGTTTCAAATATCTCTTAAATTATTGTAAATGAATAGGTAAGTGTTATAAAAGGAAGTTGAACAGACTGTTGAGTAATTATTTTCTTTTTATTTGAAGCTCATGAGTGTTATTTTTTTAAATATCATTAACCTTTCCCATTATGGTCCTCTTATATTCTCGAGTTATTCTAGGAATTCTTGTTGTTAATCTGTTGAATAAGAACATACCATCTTCTTCCTCTTTGTCTCATCCTTCCAACATTCTCTTGCAGGTCCAATTTTGACTCCTGTAGCTTTATATATGACTCCTTGAACATTGCATAGCCCATTTTCTAATTAAATTTGGGCCTCTTATGTTTTTTTTTTTTTTTTATCAGAATTTTCACACTCAATCTATCAATACTTTCTAGGTCATCACGTTCTACTCTATATTATCTTTTCTATGAACTATCCTAGGGTTGATTTTGTTTCCTATAGACCCAGATATGGTCATATGAAATGTCCAAAGTGAATTTTCGCCCGAAATTCGTGAACTTTTGTTTTTCATGTTTTCTATTATTTTTTATCACTATTTTGTCATGAGTCCTTTTCCAATGTATTATTCACCTCAATACCTTCCCAACGAGGTATTTGGGACCCGATTTTGATTCATGTTTCTCAATATATGTTTGTTTGAATTCTTCCGCTCAATAGCCCTTGATTCTCCCATGGGGGAATCTGAGTCATTAATGTTTAATCTCAAAATCATTATACGACTTGCATTAGGTAATTCAATATAGAATGGTTTATATATTTTTTATCCCCCTTACTTTATTTGTATAAGGACCTAGTTGAGGCATACAACCTAGGGCTTGTGTTGTAATTTTTTTCATTAATCCTAGAGAAAATAGGAAAATAAAATTAAGTAAAAGAATTACGAAAAATCAAAATTAATTAATAAAAATAATAAAACTACTCCGACAAAATAAAAAGATCAACCAAAGTTCCCAAAATTAAATATTAAAATGTGTGGGACAAATAAAACCATCAGATTCAAGGATGGTTGGGATGTTAAAAGTATATGAACATTTTGGTCCAATGAGTTGGTTCGATGACACTCACACTCCGATGAGTTGACACTCCAACGAGTCCATCAGACTCTGATGGTAGCTCACACTATGATGGGTTACCTCACTCTGATAGCATATGCTTCCAATGGGATATGGTTGTTGTAGGATAAACTTCCAATGTTACATTATTCTTATAGGATAAGATTCAGATAGCACATGCTTCCAATGGTTAGGATATGAAGGTTTTGGGAGGTGAGGGTAAATAATCCAAGTAAACAATCTAATGGGATAGTAACTCCGATGGCTCATCTTGATGGAAAAATTAATATAAAATTAAACAAAGTGTAATGAAAGTTTTAATGGAACATCCTTCCAATGGGGTATCACTCTAATGGCACCATTGGACTCTAATGGTCAGAGGTCAAACTTAACAACGATAATGGATTTCGATGAAATATGGTTCAAATGAGCTAGGCTTCAGATCAATTCATTTATTAGTAAAATAATCATATTGTTCCTAAAGTATTCAAGTGGAGGAGAGGAGGGATTCTCATAATTAAGGGAGGTTGTCTTAATGGTAATTCTCAATGGGAATTTACCATGAAGTGAAGATTAAGACCAATGGGAAGAAGCTTGGAAAGAATTTCCATGAAATATTAATTCTAATCCAAATGGGTGAGGGGAAAAATGAAAAAGTTAAATTAAATGGAACTAAAATGAAATCAAACAATAAAACTATACATCCTAGGAATTATAGGTGTTGGAGTTACTTCACACACACCTAGGATTTATTTTTCCTAAGGTTATTCCTTGTTTATTAGTCATAATTAGTCATTATCCAATATCCTATATTTTAGGGGAGAATATTCCACCTGGAGAATATTCTCTTTCAGTTGACACTTCAATTTGACTAGTTGAGTTGAGTTTAGATGTTGCATTGGTTTTGTCACCATGCAACATTGGGATCATCACCAACTCACTACTCTTTGTTCAGTCAATTAACTGAAGACTAGTTGACTAGTTAACTCAGCTAGGTGGCAGTTCACTCCCGTAACTGCCTGAGAGACTATACTAGGTGGTAGTTTACTCTTGTAACTGCTAGTGTGTTTCGATATCAATCTATACTACCACTATGGATCATTAGTTACTCATTTATCCTATATATATTGTAAATTATTCACTCTTTGAGTGTGGAATATGGTTAATGAGAATTCTTCAATTCTTTCTATCTTGCTTCTTCTTTCTCAATTTCTCTCTGCAAATGTGTGTATTATTTTCTAGCTAGATATATTCTGTGTAGGTTCAACACATTTACATGGTATCAGAGCCGACGGACTTCTAAGAAAAAGCTACACAAATTTTTTTTGCAAGTACAAAAGATTGAAGACAACAAAAAGATGGATTATTCGTTGGAAATACTTCTCACGCCTCATAACTATTTGGAATGGAAGCCAAAAATTATTCTTCATCTTAGATGTAGAGGCTTGTACCAAACAACTATGGAAATGGAAGTAGAGCCTAATTCTATCAATGAGAAAAATGACTTTCTGAATAGACAAGATATGGCCATAGGAAGTATCGGCATGTATGTTTCTCTCGAACTTTTCCATCAAGTATATGAAGAATCACAAGGATTAACAACAACTGAACTATGGACCAGATTGGAGGTTCTATTTGGGAATAAATAATATTGTGAATATTTCATGCAGGAGATCGAATAGATAGAACCAGAAGAGAAGCCATCAGAAGATCAAGCCTCTTATTATGAAGAGTCTTCTACAAAAGTTTTTGTAGAAATTTTTATTCCATTAATTGAAGATGATGTCTACTCTATTTCAGATTTTTTTTCTGAAATTCATGTGGAAGATATATGGCATGCATCTCAGGAGTCACATGCAAACACTTTCGCATGCACCATGCATGCATCTCAAGAGTCAAAAAAGGAGCCGCGCACATCAGACATCATTTTGATATTTTCTGAGCAGAATTTACAAAAACAAATTGGATATTTGAATTCCTCTCAGGAAAATATACAATTTCAAAAAACAAATTGTCCGAAATGGAGTCCGGAAAATGAAGTTATGATCGTTTTAAAATCAACAAAATTTCAGCATTTTTTTGGAAACGGCCACACGGTTTTCAAAATTTCATCCAAAATTTATTTGGATAGTATTCATTACAAGAAGATAAAGTGGATATGTGTGGAAATATCAATTATGCATATACTTCACTAGATCCGTTCAGACATCTACATCTTCAACAAAATCTTCAAAGAGCACAAACTTGCACAGTTGCGAGGTCTTCTTGGAGTGAAGGACATGGTTGCTTAGCAACTGTTTTTTTGTTCCTTCTCATTTTTTTTTATGCATTGTAATTTGAGGGGGGGGGGTTGTTCCCATGAGGTTTTCCCTCTTTCCTCGTTTAGTTTAGTGTATCTTTTGTATTTGGGTACCTAACATGGCCTCGTAGTTGGGACCCATTCTTTATTTTCACCATATTGATGTTCAGGGGGGGTGTTGGAGTTACTTCACACACACCTAGGATTTATTTTTCCTAAGTTTATTCCTTGTTTATTAGTCATAATTTATTTTTTTTGACAGAAACGGTTAATGGAGATTTTTATTAATAACTATGGACATGCCACTGGGTTCGATACATCGATAAAACTTTGTTTGAAAACTGGAAACTACTGCCTGAAGATTCTAACTCGTTACTAAATTATAGAAATAAATTGTTTCAGCGAGCCTGAACGGCTCCGTGTTATTACATCATTTCTTGATTGGATTTTTTTTTTCTTTTTTGACACTGTTTTCCATTCAATACTTTGGTCCGTAGATTGACTTTCCAATGGGTCCTGTGGGTCTTCCTCGTCGGCTAGATCTGCCCAGCGTGAGGTCTGGTGTTCTGGCCGGGTGGGCGACTTGGGAGTGGCTTCTGCCGGAGCTTCCCCCTTAGCAGGGGGCTTGGTTTCGGCCTCAACTTCTGCTTCTTCTGCCGCTTCCTGGGCCTTGCTTTCAATGCATGATTCTGATGGTGCCCCCGTCCACCAGGTTGGTCTTTCATTTTTGGACAACCTTTTTTCCCGGGTTGTTTTCCACAGCTACGGGCTGAGTGCCCCATTTCAAAGCAGTGCCTACACCTGAAGCTAATATTATCATAGTCGAGGATTTGGGTCCTAGAAAAGTCCTTGCCTTGAAGAATTATTTCAGCTGGGAAACCTTTGGAGAAATCCATTTCAACACAAATTCGGGCGAAGGTGGAGCGGGCTGGCTTTGAGTCCGGACTTCTGTAGAGGAACTTGCCAAGGCCATTGCCAATCGCCTTAAGAGACTCATCCCCCCAGAAATGCAGGGGAAAGTATGGAAGTCTCACCCATACTGGAGCTGAAGATATACAGTTTGTGGATGGATTGAAGACAGGGGTCCATGGTTGCATGGACAGGCCTGCTCTGCCCTAAAACCACGGCTGGCGTTAAACACTTTGTCTCTATCGCTTGTAGATTCAAAAACTGCTATAAAAAACCCCTTTGCACAAGGGAAGGTGATGACTTCTCCCTCTAAAAGTGGGTACCATTCGAAAGAGATCCATGCGAGCAGATCCGACAGACTAGGCCAATAACCGTTAAACCTGCATACTAGTGCGTGCTTGCTGTAATGGCAAGCATGAGTTAGGGCTTCCTTTGGCATTTGAACAGAGACTGCAGGGGCTTCTGGAACTGTTGCATGCAATCCAGCTGGCCGACCTTGATGAGAGGCAGCCTCAGGGCCCGTTGCATGCATAACAGAGGGAAACCTCGGGCGAGAGGCCACCTCTTTAAAGGAGGGGGTCGGGACTAACGAGATCTCGTCTGCCGGAGCACTAGGGGCCATGCTTTCATTAGAGGGCAACCCGGAAGAGAGAGCCACGGCCAAGGAAGGGAGGCCAGCATCCACCGCCGCAGCCGCACCAGGAGGGGCGTCTCTGTGCTTTGATGATTTGAAGGGCGTGAACGAAGCTTCTGGGGGAGCGCAACCGTGAAGGGGAGCCGCGATTGAAGGGGCCGTCGTCGCAGCAACAACAGGAGGGCCACCTTTCTTCTGAGCAGAGGGCGAGGGGGCCGCCATGGAGTCTACCAAGCTTGCTGTAGCTTTGATGGAGGGAGGAGGGGCCGGGAGGGCCACAGGGCCGGTGGCCTGCGGGAGGTATAGGAGCGCAGGAGCGCGTGACCTAATCGCTTAGAACTTGTTTATTAGTCATAATTAGTCATTATCCAGTATCCTATATTTTAAGGGAGAATATTCCACCTGGAGAATATTCTCTTTCAGTTGACACTTCAGTTTGACTAGTTGACTTGAGTTTAGATGTTGCATTGGTTTTTTCACCATGCAACGTTGGGATCATCACCAACTCACTACTCTTTGTTCAGTCAGTTAACTGAAGACTAGTTGACTAGTTAACTCAGCTAGGTGGCAGTTCACTCTCGTAACTGCCTGAGAGACTAGACTAAGTGGCAGTTTACTCTTGTAACTACTGGTGTGTGTCTAGATCAATCTAGACCACCAATATGGCTCATCAGTTACTCATTTATCCTATATATATTGCAAATTATTCACTCTTTGAGTGTGGAATACGGTTAATGAGAATTCTTCCATTCTTTCTATCTTGCTTCTTCTTTCTCAATTTCTCTTTGCAAATGTGTGTAGTATTTTCTAGCTAGATCTATTCTGTGCATATTCAACACATTTACAATAGGAATAATGGGGAAAAAAAATACAATAAAAATGAAAAATAAAAATAAATAAATGAATATATATATATATATATATATATATATATATATGGATTTCGATTGATTTACAGTTTTCTCGCTCTCTCCTAAGGACTAGGTTTTTCGCAGGAAAACCCTATCCCCTTGCAGCGACTCTCCCAAAGGATCCCCTTACTCCCGCCAATTCTCCTTTTTATTCCCTACCACATTCACATGGAGGAATACATGATCCTTATGAACTAATCAAAGGACCCCTCCCCACTCTTAACTATCTTAGCCAGATATCCTTTCCCCTACTCCATGTTTCTGCTTCCCCCGACCGTCACCTCATATGTCATGTTTGTCCTCTCCACACCCTCTTACACATACCCTCTCCTCCATTTTCCTTCCTTCCCACCTTTTTCCCATCCCTTATCAATCATGGTAAGTCCCATGCTCATCACATCCCTTCTCCCCTTCCTCGATCCCCCCCTTCATAGTTTGATGGAGGCATCACCTCTTATGATCATCATGGTCTCCCCCCAACTTACTTATTCACCTGTTCCCCCTTGGTCAAGCCTCTCCCATCATCTGGTTTCATTGTTGATATCCTCACCAAATATCATCTTTGTAATGACATGTATCTTTCTCCCTTCCCCAAAAAATCTCATTCCCCACCCCTTAGAACTATTCTTTTTTTAAAGAGGAAATATTGTGCCCTTTCGGTATCCTTAGGAGCAGAACTGCAAGTAAAATATTTAGCTAGCATGGATAAAATTACACTAGTAGGAATATTTACCAAAAATCATCCCTCAGTGGATAGTATAAAAAAATTGACCTCTTTGACTTTTACCACCTAGCTAGGTTATTCTCCAATCAACCTCATCTTGGAAAAAGGATGGATTGTGTGCACTTTTAGATCAAAACAAGATTCCTTGAAAATACTCACTAGAAACTAGTCATATGGGGTACAAGTATTATTTTTTAAGAAATGGTCAGCCACCTTCAATGCTAACACTGAGAGACTGGACATCACTCCTATTTGGGTATGTCTACTAGGCCTTCCTATAATATTGTAGACTCAAGATGTATTCAAAAGTATTGGAAACTCATTGCGAAATTATCTAGAAGCAAATTTCTCTTCTAATGAAACTGGATACATGGAAATGGACATCTTGGTTGATATTAAGATCTCTAAAGGGTTTTCCAATTATGAATTTATTTCCTTTATATGTGGGATATTCCAAACTTATGTCCACTTGGTTTTGGATTGCTCCAAACAAGAATCTAGGAAAAAGTGGGTTAAAAAACTTGTCTCAAGAAATCCTTCCTCAACATCTCCACTCAAGTAGTCAGAAGCTACATAATCATCTCCCATGGATACCTGACTTCCAAGGATGTATTCTCCAAAAATTGAATTTCACAGGATGCTTCCACTATCTTCAGTGATTTTGGTCATCCCCCAACCAAAAAATTCAGTGGAGGACTAGGGTATGCACTTCTCCTATTTATTTTTCTTAGAACGTTTAGTCTCCTACTTATCGTCCCTCCAATTCCCTTCCTCCACCTGATATCATATTCTTCATCGAACTTTAGAGAATATCCCACCCTTCATTGGACCCCTTAATCCCACTCCCCCCCCCTCATCATTTATCATTTTCATCCCCACCCCTCCTCCTCATCCCTTCTCTCCCCCCTCTCACATATTCCCCCTCCCCCAACTAATTATCCTTTGTCCCAATATTTCCTTCAATCATCGGTTCTTAACCCCACACCTTTTTTTGAAGGCATTCAAGGAGGTTTGGGACCCATAGAATATTAGGATAAACAAATCTACATAGAGTAAGTAAAACCTTTATATCTTAGGAACATAAGAAACCACATGTCAAAGTCATCTGATGGAAATAAAATTAAATTCTTTGGGACCTTAGAGAAACATACCTTGATGTTGTTTCAAGATGAAAATCCTCTCCCTAAAATGAAAAGGGTTGGCCAATACCTCCATGAAATTGACTATCAATAGGCTAGTCTCCATCCATAATCTTGATATCCTCTTCCTACAAGAAACTATGATCCAAGGCATAAGTGCAACCAAAGTAGTTTCCTCCTTTCTCTCAGGATGGGACTTTCTATAAAATAAGGCCTCTGGAAAATCAGATGGGATCATCACTGGTTGGAACATGAGTAATAATTAGGTTCAATTCTCTTGGGGACTTCCCTCAACCCTAGAAATATCTACAAGGTACTCAAATATGCCCTCTTTTTTCCTCTACATCAATGGTTATGGTCTTTATCCAAGGACAAAACCTTTATGGAACAATCTCCTTAGCTCGACCCTTCTCCATACAAACAATATCATCCTCAATAGAGATATCAACTTCACTCTCAACTCTAGAGAAGTTTTGGTTTTAGGGGCTCTCCAAGACCATCTCACCCCTTTATTCACATAAGCTCTTGAAAGTGCCAAACTAATTGACATCCTCCCTCAAAACTATTCCCCAATGTAGTGGAAAATGAGATCCGAGGAAGCCATAATTTCCAAAATGTTGGAGATATTCTTAATATCTGAAGACCTTTTCAGGAAACCTTCACTTTTGACAGTGGAATGAATCTAATTTCATTTTAGACCACAATCCTATCATTGTGGAACTCTCTTTTGACCCAAAACAAAACCCCATCCCCTTCAAATTCAATCCCATCTAGATCGAATATCCCTCTTGCCTCTCCACGGTAAAAGAATGTTAGACCCCTTTCAATTCCTCCCACCCTGAATCACCCCCAATTCAATTCCTATCCAATCTCAAGAATATGAAAAAAATACTCTACTTCTTGGGATAAAGAGAAAAGGGATCTGGAAGACAAATCCCTAGTCAACATTGAAGCTCAGTTGGAAATATGGAGAATATTGGAGTTGTCCTCCCCCTTTACAAAAAACATGAAAGAATTCATTTCAATACCTTCAAAAGTAAAAATTAAATAAAATCCTCCTCAATAGAGAAAAGGATTGGAGATAGAAAAGTAGGGAACTATGGTTAAAATATAGTGATGAAAACACAAAAATTTTCCATCACTGTGCCAATGGGATGAAGATTAGAAACTCCATTTTCAACATTAAAAATGATAATGGCACTCTAGCACACACTTTTGATGGTGTAGCCTCTAAGGGAGTCACATTCTTCAAAACCCTTTTTAAACAGGAGGATTGAGCTACAATTGATGCCATCTTACTGGTCATCCAACTCTTCCCTAGATTCATCTAGGAGGAGGAAAATTAAAATCAAATGGAAGAAATTAAAAAGGATGAGCTTATCCATGTTATCCATTCCTTCCAAAATAAAAAAAAATACCAGGTCACAATGGTTTTAAAGTTGACATCTATAAAGGATGCTATGATATCTTGGGAAATGATGTGATCAGTGTTATTGAGTAGTTTCACACCAATGGCCATATATTTTCCCCTTTTAACTCCACCTTTTTGGTCCTTATCCCAAAGGTAGAAAACCCCATCCCTTTTTCCCTCTTTGGCCCCATGTACCTTTGTAATTCTATCTACAAAACCATCACCAAGATCATAACACTCATACTCAAAGAAACTCTTGAAAAAAATATCTCAGATGAGAAATATGGATTCCTAAAGGGAATACAAATCCACTAAGGCTTGAACTTGATTCATTCCAAAAAATTAAAGGTAGTTGCATATAAATTATACCTGCCAAAATATTTTGACAAGGTCAGCTGGTTATACATCTGCATCCTCCTTCTACACCTGGGATTCTCTTACAAATTTGTCACCTAGTCTGTGAACTGTATCATCTCCTCTTCTTTTGAAATAATTATCAATGGGGTGGCTTATCTCTTCTTCATAGTAGAGAAGGAATCAGACAAGGATGAACCTATCCCCCCTTCTCTTCCTTTTGGTAGTTGAATTCTTTAGTAGACTCGGCTCCAATTCCCCTGCTCAAGGAAATTTCAAACCTATTGCAATAAATAATCAGGTTTAACTCACCCATATCCTCTTTGTAGATGACATACTAATATTATATGATGGAATCATTCTATCTATAGACTAGATCAACTAAATTCTAGACTAGTTCTGCAGATCCATGAGAATGAATATAAATCCTCAAAAATATATGTTGATATCCATAGGATAAAGCATACAAGAAAAACTCCATACTAAAGAATCTCTAAGGGATTCCAGTCACTCTATGAGAAAATAATTAAAATATCTTGGTTTCATTCTGAAAACAAACAATTGTCTCTCCCATGACTGGAATTGAATATTAGTGAAAGTGGAAAAGAGAAGTGAATCCTAGTATAACCGTTGGCTCTCCAAATCGGGAAGATCGGTTCTAATTAAATAAATCATTGAAGCTATTCCAGTATACAGGACCTCTTTATTCTGGGTCCCAAAAGGAACTCTAAACAAGATTAGGAAAATGTCATTCAGATATCTATGGGCAATAAAACAGGACCAAAATAGTTTTGTTCTCGCTTCTTGGGAAAATGTTTCCCTCCAAAATAACTTAGATGGATAGGATATTAAAAATATACACTTCTTTTCAAAACCACTGGTAGCAAAAAATGGGTGGAATGTCATTGAAAACAATGGGCTTTGGTTCATAATATTTAAATGGAAATACTTCCCCAATGAATCTCTCATGTCATGGATCCGAAGTGCTAGGAAATCTTTTGTCAATAACTCTATAGTTTGGAAATCCATCATTCATTCCTTCCCACTAATAAAAAATTGGCTTATCTGGAAAGTGGGAACTCAAGAGAAGATGATGATTGGAAAGGACCCATGGATACGATGCTCAAATAATCACCTCCTCCTAGGGATATTTCTTCAGATCCTTCACTGATAAGGTTTCATCCTTCTAAATCATATTGTTGGCACAGGGGCAGACCTGGGGTTCACTCCAAGAGCGCACCAACAATCCCTAGCTACTGGCCCTTTCAGAAACACCTGCGAAGAAGATGCATTCTCACCCGAAGTAGCTAAGAGGGGGGTTGTAGGATAGAGATGTCTACAACCAAAGGAATATCAAGTGGAACTAATACAACAATAATGTAGCATTCATGTGTCACTTATCAACTAGATCTACTCTACGCAGCTATAGATCTGATATAACACAATAATACAAATGACAACATAACAATGACAAGAATCTAGGCATCAATCACACATACAACAGAAAATGTATGTGGTTCACCCTCTCTCTAGGGCTACGTCCACAGAACTGTGCTTATGATATATTAAGATAAAGTTTACATTTCTGATCTGCACTCTTGCCAGCATATCCTCTCTCTTCTTCTCTCCCCTTCCTGCACACCCAACTGCAGGATATGATCTTTGCACCCAACTAAAGATCTTACAATACTAGAAGGCTCTCACTCTCAGCACTTCTCTCTCTCACAGTACAATAATCTCTCAATCAACTACAATCAATAGCAATACCCAATGCTAATACTCTCCCGAACTAGGTCCTATTGACCTCTATTTATACATTATAGTCCCTCACCGGAAGCCTTAGGTCGAAACCTAGTTGTCAAAACCCTAATTACCCAAAACACTAGGTGTCTAAAACCCTAGGTCAACTTGACCCACGTTTTTTGGGCTTCGTCGGCCTGTCTTTCCTTCCTCGTTGCGTGGTGCTCCAAAGCATCCAATGGTGGCTTTCTCTACTTGTTGAGTTGTCCACAATTCTTTTCTTTTGTTGATCTGTCATCCTGAATCTCCTCATTCAACAAATTTCTTTTTCGTACTTTGCTCCATCTTTTATTCTCTTTTGCTTACTTCGACCCAGTGACAATCATTATGTTTCCCGTTCAATTCTCATTTTACCTTTTCTTCCTTGATATTCGCTTCCTTCCATAACCAAGGGCCAATAGGATACCAACACTCACCTGTGACTCATCCCAAGGAACTTTAGTTCTGATCCTTCCATGTCACTTCGACTTTGGACTGTGGAGTTTAGCCTCTGATTTCTGCTCCATGTCTCCTTCCCATCCTTGTGTAGACTATCTTTTTTGTGTCTGGTACCCAGTTTCAACTGCACCTACTACCTAGACCCTTTTCTCCTTTATTTTACTGAGAGCTGCGAGGAAGCTAGTTGTCATAGTACAACTTCAGCTGATTCCCATTTACTAATCCCTCTTTCCATTCTCCCTTCAATGTCTTCAGTTTCACATCTCCTCCTTCTATAACATAGGTGATCTCATATGGTCCAAGCCAATGTGTTCTGAACTTCCCTAGATGTCTTATAAATTTACTGTCATACACCAATACTAAATCACCTTGCTTAAACACCTTCTTCTTGATGTTTCTTTCATGATAGGCCTTCTCTCTTTCCTTCTGTACCTGCTGATGGAATCTTGCAATAAATTTGTCTTCTTCTAGTTCAACCAGCTGGGAAAGCCTCTCATGAATAGCGCCAGTATCATCCATGTCTGTAAAAGAAACAATTCTTAAGCTTGGTACCAAGTACTCCATCGGGACAACATCGTCAAGGCCATAAACCAACTTGAAAGGGGTTTGCGTTGTTAATTTCTTGCAAGTGGTTCTATAAGCCCAGAGTACTGTTGGTACTCTTAAGTCCTAGTCATCCCTGTTCACACTGCAAATCTTTGTCAACGTTGTCTCCAAGATTTTGTTGAATGCTTCAACCGTTCCATTTGCTTGTGGATGGTAAGGTGTACTCTTATGATGGTGGACTGCAAATTCTTCAGTCAGGGCTTCAACTGTCTTGTTGATGAAATGAGTGCCTTGATCACTCATAAGGGTCTTAGGGCATCCAAAAATGGTTATTATGTCATCAAATATAAAACGCACAGTTGTTGTTGCACTACAGTCATTGACTTCTCCTGCTTCATCCCATCTAGTCAGGTATTCTGTCACATTGATAATATACCTTGCTCCTGTGCACATTCCTGGTGGGTTTATAGGTCCCACGAAGTCAATGGCCCACTTTTCAAATGCTTGTAGGGTCATCTGTGGTGCTAGTGGAATTTCATCTCTTCTGGATGGTTTTCCAACTCTCTGGCATACATCACAGGCTCTGATATACTCTTTAGCATCTCTGTGTAAGGTAGGCCACCAAAGGCCAACTCGCAGAACCTTCTACGCAATAGCTTTGTCTGTGTAGTGTCCTCTTGTGATGACTTCATGAGTTTCTACAAGGATCAGTGGGTACTCTGCTTCCATCACACATCTTCTTAGTATCTTGTCAGGTCCCATCTTATATAGCTGACCAACTATCAATGAATAGTCTGCAGTGCGCACCACTAGCTTTTTCTTTTGGGAAATTGTATACTCACTTGGAGCCATTCCTGTTGACAGGAATTGGACTATGTATGTGAAGTGGTCATCCATATTCCTAATGGCGAGCAGTTGTGCATATGGTAGTGTATCCTTCAGACTGGTGGGTTTTTCGCCATGTTCCAACCTCGACAGGTGGTCAGGTCCTTTATTCATTCTTCCTGGATTAACTATGATCTCAAAATCATATTCTTGAAACAGGAGAAGCCATCTGCATATTCTCCCCCCAAAAACTGGCATGTTGACCAGGTACTTCAGCACAGAGTGATAAGTAAACATTTTAAAGTGTCCTCCCAACAAGTAGTGGTAGAATTTTTGTAATGCATACACCATGGCTAATCCTTCTCTCTCTATAGTGATGTAATTAATTTCAGTTGTGGATAGCTTTCTGCTGGAAAATGCTAATGGATGATCAATGTCCCCATCTCCAGGTTGTGCTAGTACTACTCCTAATTCAATGGAAGATGCATCAACATGAAAATGAAATTCCTTGCTCCAATCTGGAAAGACTAGAATAGGTGCATTCACCATCTTTTGTTTCAGTGTGTCGAAGCTCTATTGGCATTCTTTTGTCCAACCAAATTGACAGTCTTTCTTTAATAAATTCTCCATCAGTGCAGTAATATGAGCATATCCTTTGATAAATTTTATGTAATAGCCAGTATTTCCTAGCATAGTGTAGTTGTTTGACTAAGGTAGGAGGTGACAAATCAACTATAATTGCAATTTTGGATGGGTCCACCAACAATCCTTGCTTGCATACAATATGACCTAATAATACTCCAAATGGTGAGAAGAAGATGCACTTCTTCAAATTCAAAGCAATTTGACATTGCCTACATTTATCCAACATTAGCCTTAGACATTCAATATGGTTTTCCAGCAAACTAAAAACAGTCCAGTCATCAAAATAGGCTTCTAAGAAATTATGCAAAAATTATTTGAACGCTTCGACCACCACCCTAGAAAAGATGGCTGGGGAATTTTTCAGTCCAAATGGCATCACTGTGGATTGGTAGGATCCCCATTCTGTGGAAAATTTAGTCTTGTGGCGGTACTCTTTGGCAATCCGGATCTGGTGATATCCTGAAAACCCATCTATAAAAGAATATACCTTCTAACCTCCCACATTGTCTAATACTTCATCGATGAATGGTGTAGGGATGGGGTCATGCAAACAGGCATCGTTCAACTTTCTAAGGTCCACAAATATTCTGATATTGCCTATCTTCTTGTCTTGTACTACCATAGGGATGATGCACTCCGACTCTTCGAAAGTTTCAATAATCCCTGCTTCCATCATTCTATCGAGCTCAATATTCACTTTTTCCTTATATTTTTGGTTCAATCTGTAGGGTCTTTTCTTGACTGGCTTCACATTTGGTTTCAATGGTATTCTCATCTCTCCCATAGGTTCTATGATACCCTTCATATCAGTGAAATTGGTCGGGAAAAAGTCCTGATACTCGTGCAGTAATTCCGTAATTTTGTCAATGGTAGCAGCATCCCAGTAATCTCCAACATTGGAAAGATTTGGTGTCTCCTCTGTCCCAATATTGACTTTCTTTATCTTGATCAATTGTCCAATGAATGGCAGTTCAACTCTTGGTCCTTCCACGTCCATGTGGCCTTCTGTCTTAGCAATGTTTATCTTGCTTGGATCATCATCTTCGTTGGCATTAATGTTGTAACATCCTTGTAATTTTTGGAATGGCGTAGTCCATTCATCCTCTTCTTGCTCCAAAGGGAGGCTATATGCCTCCTTAAATACTTTCTGCCTCACAATCTTTAATGCTTGATCTACTGAAGGAAATTCACTTTCAAACAAAAAGGTGGTTACAAAATTCTGAAGAATACCTTCCCAATCTGCAGTGATAAGGCACAGCTCCGCTCGAAGGTACCAGTTAATAGGGGTTGTGTCCAGTGTGTTAATGAATCTGTGTACCCATTGTTCTCAAGGAATTTCACTCCAGGCCTCTTTTCAGCTTCATACATGGTCCTTTGGGCAGTTTCGACCTATGTACCTCACTTCGGAGCTTCCTACTTGTGCTCAAAATCGCATTGTCATCAAGGTTCGACATTGTGTCCAGTCTGCGATATTGCTTTTATGTGTCCCCCACCATATTGTTGATGTAGATTTCAGGGCCTTTTCCATCGACAACAGTCTCTTTTGTGCTGGTACAATTGCTTCAAAGTCCATCAAGAATAATTCTAAAGGATTCACACCATCAGAGGTAGGTAAGTTATTTATTGTTGTACCAATCCAACGAACTTCTCTAGTCAGTCGAGCACATCTCCTTGTGGATACTTCATACATATGGTTCTGCCAGTTCTCTAGTGCTTCTTCTGAATATGATGAACATGTGCTGTCACTTCGCCAGCTTATATTCCCATCGGTAGTAGGGTTGATATAATCCTATTGTCTGGCTGTTAATTTATAGATGTTTTCCATCTCATATGCATAGTCTTCTTCTCTAATGGGCTCTATATATCTTAGACCTTCATCTGGATATAAGGGTGCAATGACACTAAGGCCATTTCCTTCAAATGTCATGCGTCTTTTCTTTAAATAGACCACAGTAGAATTTTTTAAGGCCCAATAAATTCCTAGTAATTCAAGGTAAGGGAAACTATCATCAACAATTTCAATTACCTCAAATTCTACAAAGGTTCTAACTCCATCGGTGTCCACAGGGACATGCTCCAATCATCTAAATGGGTTGATAGCTTGTTGATTAGCCATGCAAAGCCTGATAGGGGAATATATTAGCTTGGGTTTTCCCATCAGTGCCCAAGTTTGCTTCATCATGACATTGACCTCCGACCCTAAGTCGAGGACCACATACTCTATATCATACTCTCCTATTTGAGAATTCAATTGTAATTATTTGTTTGTTCTTCTCTTCTTACCAATATGGTGTACAATCTCGATCATCGTTCCCCACTGATTTACATAATGTGCAATACAAGTTTGTGGGTGTCTGAACATACTTCTGCATGTAATAGCACTCACCTGGGCAATGCCTATTTCTACACACATCACATTAGGGCAGGTTAACTTGCTTCAAGGGACTCAGTGCTCCTGAGGCCAAATACTCATGAAATAAGGGACAGTGTTCCTTATTATGACCTTCTGATCTACATCTTACACACCAACCATCTTCCCTTTTGTCTTTTCCATTATATTTCTTCATATCCTCGACCTGTAAAGTAAAACTGGTTAGCTGACTCAAGATTTGGCTCATGCCTAAGCTTGATTCTCCCATAGGTGCTTATTCAAGCTTCATGGCGATTTCCAAATCTTCTACCTGTGATGCAATCTTCTACTGCATCAGAGGGACTATGATGTGTGGTAACAGCACAGTGATGAACCATTCCTTGTTTTGTTCATCAGGGATCTGGAAATTTAATCATCCTGTTAGGGTCTTGAATCTCTGGTTGAACTCCCAAACAGGTTCTGCTACCTTTTGTTTGATCTCCTTTAGCTCTCTAATACATTGTGACTCCGTCTTAGGTTTCTTAAACTCTGTAATCAGCTCATTCTTGATCTCATTCAGTGGCTTAGGCTGTGCCAGTCCTTAGATGATTTTCATGTACCATCTCAGTACGCGGTCCCTTAGCGTAGTGCTAAACTGGGTTCTCTTGATGGCTTCATTAGTGATACTTTTAATATTCCATACGGCTTCACAAAGAAACCAATGTTGATATGGATATTCAGATCCATCTCCTCTAAAGATAGGGAGCCTCATTTCATCTAACATAGAGCTGACTAGGCTTCTTGTCTGAGTAGGTGCTAGGCTACCCGTAACAGTGCTCCGAGGGCTCTGGTGGTTTTGACTATTCTGACTGCTAGGTACTGTTGAGACAATAGGAGGATTAATGTTACTTACTTCAGCAGTCCGTGCAGTTCTTGAGGTTTCTGTCTTTCTTTGGTGAAGTTCTTCAGCTTCCCCTTCTTCTGTTCTGGTGGGCTATGAATGTTCTTCGTCGGTTAGATCTACCTCTTCTCCACTGTAGAAACCCTTTTCCCTGTAGTTTTTATTAAATAAGTTATCAAGGTGAACCCCTCAGAATAATTTCCCACTACGTGTATGTCCTACTTCTGTGTCATTGTCACTGTCTGAGATCTTGAACATTAGCCTTTTCAGGTTCGACCAATCTATTGTATCTTCAAGATGTGGTTTTCATGCAAGAGCATCTTGATTGTTAGCTTCAGAAAGTGCAAAAATTTCCTCTGGGTCCTTTGAAAAAGTATCTCTCGGCTTGGCTATACAATTTTTTTCTGTCAACAACAAACTCAGTGATATACCCTCCAATGGTACTGCCAAACCAATGATCTATTGCTCTGGATACAACGTTATCAACTCTCTTGACCTTTTGGATCAGTGTTGGTGTCCAAACCATAGGAGGTCTAGATTTTATCTCGAACTGGGTATCGGCTAACCTAGCCAACCACTCAAACAACTCCTGGTGGATTCCTCCAAAAAATATCTCATGAGTGTAGGTGAAGATGTATATTTGTAGCCAATATTCAGTACTTAGTTTAGGGTTCCTGTTCTGGGCTTCAACGAAGTCCCTCTCTTGATCCTCTATCCACTTTTTAATCTCCGTCTTTGATGGGAACCACCTTGACATTCCCTTAAAAATATTCTCTTCCCGGCAAAGAAACCATTTGTTGGCATAGGGGTAGACCCGGGGTTCACTCCAAGAGCACACCAATAAGCCCTAGCTATTGGATTTTTCGGCAACACCTGCGAAGCAGATGCAGTCTCACCTGAAGAATATAAGAGGGGGGTTGCAGGATAGAGATGTCTACAACCAGGGGAATATCAAGTGGAACTAATAAAACAATAATGTAACATTCATGTGTCACTTATCAACTAGATCTACTCTGCGCAACTATAGATCTTATCTAACACAATAATGAAAATGACAACATAGCAATGACAGGAATCCAGGCATCAATCACACATACAACACAAAATGTACGTGGTTCACCCTCTCTCTAGGGCTACATCCACAAAACTATGCTTATGATAAATTAGGATAAAGCTTACAATTCTGATCTGTGCTCTGGCTAGCATATCCTCTCTCTTCTTCTCTACCCTTCCTGCACACACAGTTGCAAGATCTAATCTTTGCACCCAGCTGAAGATCTTACAATACTAGAAGGCTCTCACTCTCAACCCTTCTCTCTCTCACAGTACAATAATATCTCAATCAACCACAATCAATAGAAATACCCAATGCTACTACTCTCCCGACCTAGGTCCTCTCGACCTCTATTTATACATTACAGTCCCTCACCGACAGCCTTAGGTTGAAACCTAGGTGTCAAAACCCAAATTACCCAAAAACCTAAGTGTCTAAAACCCTAGGTCAACTTCACCCATGTTTTTCAGGCTTTGCCAGCCTGTATTTCCTTCCTCGTCACGCGGTGCTCCAAAGCATCCAATGGTGAATTTCTCTACTTGCTGAGTTATCCATGCTTTTTTTCTCTTGTTTATCTTTCATCCTTATTCTCCTCATTCAATGGCTTGCTTTTTCGTACTTTGCTCCATCTTTTCTGCTCTTTTTCTTACTTCGACCTAGTGACAGTCACTATGTTTCCCACGCAGTTCTCATTTTACCTTTTCTTCCTTGATCTTCGTTTCCTTCCATAACCAAGGGCCAATACATATTTACAAATGAGGTCTTTGTCCAAACAAAACGTTATCCTAGAGATAAATCACGCTTACAGAAAATTAGGCACTAGTATGGGATCGATACATTTACACCCTAAACGAATATTTGGCTTACATTTAGGATCAAGAGGACCAAATGATTTGTTCTTTTAGTTCAAAAGGAAAATACTCTCCCAACTTGGTGTATGAAGAACTTCTCACATAAGTGGAGACTCCTCCTCTTCCCTAGTGGAGGAAGTTGAACTGGAAGCTCATCTTCCTAGAAAAGAAAAAAATATTTAGCTGGCTCCTTCTCAAAGGAAAGGTCCCGATTTGGAAAAAATTAAATAAGAGAAGCTTCACATGACCCAATAGATTCTCCCTTTTCAAACTCCATGAAGGATCAAGCAATAATCTATTCTTATCATGCACTTACACTATCAAAGTATGGGCCCACTTAAAAATATTCCTAAGATTTAACTCTAATTGGTAAGGAGACACCATCCAAGAAGCCTTGAAAACCTAGTGTGAAACACCAAATCTCTCCAACTCCAAAGATATCCCTCCTATGACTTTCTGCGGCATCTCGAATACTCTAAATAAATCCATTTTTGTTGAGAAATATACCCCCCTCACATATGCATTATCTCCATCTTTTCATCTTATGAGTCCCTTCCTACTAAGCCCATCCCATGTTCCACTCACCCTCCCTCCACTCTACTAGAAATCAACAAAAATGTTCAATGGGACTTCTTTGATGGACCAGTACAAGGAAATCCCACCATAGGGTATGCGGGAGACATCCTTCACCTCTCAGAATCATCCTCTATCTCCTTATCAACATGACTTGGTGAAGCCACAAATGAAAAAAATGAATTCATAGCCCTACTCCTCCTTCTCAGTATTTCCCAAGAAAATAAACTCTCTTAAATTAAAGTATTTGGTGACTCCCTTCTTGTTGTAAACAACATTGAGCGCACACACATCCTGCATAATTTTGATTTATTTCCAATCTGGGAGAAAATAAAAGAAATAATCTCCACTCTCTCTTTTTTTTTCCATTTCACATATCTACAAGGGAAAAAACAGTGAAGCAGACTCGCTTTCCAAAAGTGGAGTTCCGTTCAACAAAGGAAGATGGAAAATGTGGGAAAAGGGTCCACTTTTTTGCAGAAATTTGTTGATGCCCTGTGGAAAACGTTTTTGTGAAGATACAACAGAAATTTTAGGCCTATAATCATATGAGGACAATAGAAGACAACTATCAGAGCCATGGTTTTTTTTCCCAATCCATTCATCATATGAAAAAATGAAGAAAGGAATGCCAGAAGGCATTTGCGATTGTAATTTTGTTATACACATTAATAAAAGTACATGATTTTTTTCTCTAATATATATGTGTGTGTGTGTGTGAAAAAAATTCAAATTGTTTCTAATTTTGTGGGGATATGAAAAAAAAAGAATGTACATATTACATTTGAGAGTTTTAAGGAAAACAAACCATGTAAAAATAGTCTACCCATGTAAAACAAATTTGACCCATGTAAAAAAAAATTAACTCTTGTAAAAATGATTTTAAAGTAAATTTGATTTTTCCCATGTAAAAAATAAATACCAGGGGTAATTTAGGGTAAACCCATGAGAACTTACCATGTGAAATCAAATTCAAGGGGAAAATAAAATTGTTAATAAATAAAATTCAATTGGGTTTATATCGAGTGGTTTGTGTTGAGAGGTGTTTCCCCCCCACCTAGGTTCAATTCTCGCAAGTGACATGTTGAGATCTTAAATGAGAAATATTTTCTACAAAATCTATTTTACCCTGGGTACCATCCTCGAAATGAGGGGAAGTTCCCGGTGGGTTTTCCCAGGTTATATTCGAAAGTAAAAAAAAAAATACATTAAATAAATAAATAGTAAAAATAAAAAGAAACAAATTAATAAATAAAATAAAAATATAAAAATTATGTACAAAAATTAAAAAAAAAATAAAATTTAGGAAAATGAGCCCAAGTTACACATGATTCAAGGTTTCGTGCCAGTCATGGTTCCACACCAGTCATGGTTCCGCACCTAGGGGTCAAAAATACACTACAACAAAACAGGTCATTAGCTCCTAGAATATCACCGAAATTTAGTGTATTTGAGTGCATGAATTGGGTTGATTGGATGGCACAAAACCTGGTGCCAAATGACTTTTTCAGTTAGGCGTCTGGTTTAGCATTGTGTTTAGTGCTTGGTTTAGCTCATGATTTAGCACCTAATTTATCTCTTGGTTTAGCACTTAATTTAGTTCATATATTAGCACCTAGAATAGCTCCCACAATAGAGCCTAAAATAGCATTGTAATTGGTAGTTTTCTCTTGGTTTAGTGTCTGGTTTAGTGCCTAGTTTAGCTCCTATTTTAGTGCCTAGTTTAGCCACTGGTTTAGCGCCTAGTTTAGCTCCTAGTTTAGCTTCTGGTTTAGCACCTAGATTAGCGCCCATATTAGCTCCCAATCATGTTTCTTGTTTTGCTTATGGTGTAGCCTCGAAAATATATTCTAGTTTGGCTTCCAAATTTACGCCAAGATGTGCTTCCATTATTGCCTCATTTTTTTCTTCTAAAATTGCTTCCAATTTTACTTTTTTTTTGCTACCTGAATTTCTTTTTTTTTTCTCCATAGGTAGCACCAAGGTTTGCTTCTGGTTTGGCTTCCATTTTTGCTTCCATTTTTCTACCAAAAATGCTTCTTTTTTTTCTTCCAAAGTGCCCCCAGGTTTTGCTCCTTAATTAGCACTGAAGTTTTCTTCCAGAATTGCTTCCTTGTTAGCTCCATGATTTGCTTCCTTTTAGTTCCAAGGTTTGCTTCATTTTTAGCATCTGGTTTTGCTTCCTTTTTAGGTCCAGGGTTTTCTTCCTTTTAGTGTTGTAATTTTCTTCTTAATTAGCAACCATTTTTTCTTCTTGTTAAGCAACCAATTTAGATTCCTACTTAGATCCAGAAATAGCTCCAAGTATGGATTAAAATTTAATGTTGAGCTTGACTTCCATTTTAGAGCCACATTTTTCTTCCATTTTAACAAATCATGTTGCATCCTTTATAGATTCCATTTATTATTTTAACTTTTTTAATTTCAATTTAATTAGTTAAATATATCATTCCTCTTAAAAACTTATATTATTATGGAGTAAGTCATATTGCATTTGAAGTATTTTATATGATAGCATTTATAAAGAATTTTCCAGGAAATGTACATCCATACAAACTAACAACATCATTATACTTATTAAATCTCCATCAAAATAAAATCTACAACATACAGTATATATAAAATAACAAGAAAATGAATATAGAATGATCATCATCTATAATTAGAACTACTCAAATATACCAATATTATATAAGTATCATGTCAAACAACTTATATCTTTAATATTGATAAGATCATCATCTTATATAAATACAAGAAGTGAAAGTCAAATATGTCAGTAGATCAATAACATGCAAGAATGATACATGGCCAATAGTCGACATAAGTCAAAATGATATATGTCCAAATGATATAAGTCAAAATGATATAAGTCAAGAAGATACATTTCCAAATGATATAAGTCAAAATGATAAATGTCAAAATGATATAACCCAATAATATGGTATTGCAGGTGAAAATGATACATATGAAAACATGAAAAGAGGCATCATAATGATATATCAACAATGATCCATGATGGAGTCTATATGAACAATGTTACTAGCTACTACCAACAACTAGGTCATCATCTTCATCATCATTATCTTGATCAACATCAAGGTGGTCATCATCATCATCATTCGCAGTGCCTTCTACATCTACCTCATCATCATCATCTCTCATGTCTCTATCAGACACATTATAATCTGGACCTATCTCATGAGGATCAACTGGATCTTCTGGAAGACACGTGTTCTGCAAAAACGAACATTCAAAATGAAAAGATATTATTTATTTCATGCAATATTTAATTTTTGTGTTATATTTCTAATATTACAACATATGAAATGAAACCATAATGATATTACATCATATCAAATTGCACATACCATAATAAAATTTCAAACAATTTACAAATAAGATGCCATTCCAATGATGTAAAACATGCAACAATTCCAATAAATGTTAGTAAAAATCATAAAAAAAATTGTTATACATTTTAACTATCAACTGTAAATTCTATTACATAATCGTAAGTGCCAACCCTCTCCATTTTGTGCTATATATGATTATGTTTTCCTATAGAATCCTTTGAGAGTTAACTAGTCTACATATCTTCTTCTCTTATATTTCAAAAATGAATATTTTTCTAGGATATTTTGGCATTGTAATATGCTTCAAAGGTCCTTTGAGAATTAACTAGTTTGTAGGTAATTATGAATATTCTCTCGATACTTATTCAACTATACCACAACCAAATGTCAATCCTTCCAAAGAAAAAATTCAATACATCAAGACCTAAAGGGTTGAAAATTATGACAAAAATGTAATAAAATGTGTCAAGGTGTACTGTGTTTCCTTGCCTTGCCATGCCATGCCATGTCATGTCATGCCTTGCCATTCCATGTCTTTCCTTTCCTTTCCATGTCATGCCTTGCCTTTGCATTCCTTTCCATGTGACGCCTTGCATTGTCTTTCCTTTCCATGAATTGCATTGCCTTACAATGCCATGTCATGCCTTGTCTTTCCATGCCTTTCCTTTCCATGCCATGCCATGTCATGCGTTTCCTTTGCATGCCTTTCCATGCCATGCATTTCCTTTTCATTCCATGCATTTCCTTCCCTTGTCATTCCATGCATTGGATTTCCTTGACATGCCTTACCTTTGCATGCCTTTCCTTTCCATGTCTTTCCTTTCCATGCTATGCCATGCCTTGCCTTGCCATGCCATTCCATGTCTTTCCTTGTTATCATATGCTATTCCTTTCCATGCCATGCCTCTCCATACCATTCTTTGCAATTCCATGCCTTGCATTCACTTTCCATTCCTTGTCTTTCCATACCATGCCTTTCCATATCATGTCTTGCATTTCCATGCCTTGCCTTTCCATGGAATGCCATGCCATGCTTTTCCATGGCATGCCATGCCATTCCTTGCTATCATATGGTATGACCTTCCATTCCATACCATACCTTGCATTCGCTTGTCATGCCTTGTCTTTCCATACCATGTTTTTCCATATCATTCCTTGACTTTCCATGCCATGCCATGCCTTCCATTTGCATGCCTTGCCATAACATGCCTTGCATTGCTTTTCCTTGCCATGCCTTGCCTTTGCAAGCCTTTCCTTTCCATGTCATGCCATTCCATGCCTTGCTATGGTATGGTATGTCTTTCCATGCCATGCCTTTCCATACCATTCCTTGCAACACCATGTATTGCATTAACTTTCCATGTCTTGTCTTTCCATAGCATGCCTTTCCATTCCATTCCTTGCCATGACTTTCCTTTCCATGCGATACCATACCTTTCCATACAATGCCATGTCATGCAATACCATGCCATGCCTTTCCATACCATGCCATGCTATGCCATGACTTTCTATGGTATGGTATGTATTTCCATACCATGCCTTGCCATGTTATGCCTTTCCATACCATGCATTTCCTTTCCATGCCACGCCTTTCCATACCATTCCTTGTCATGTCATGCCTTTCCCTTGCCAATGTATACCATTTCCATGTAATGGTATGCAATGGTATTGGTATGTAATGGTATGGTATCGGTATTGGTATTCGTATCTGTATTGGTATGGTATTGGTATTGGTATGCAATGGAATTGGTATTGGTATGTAATGGTATGGTATCGGTATTGGTATTGGTATTGGTATTGGTATGGTATTGGTATTGGTATTGGTATGAAATGGTATGGTATTGGTATTGGTATTGGTTTGGTATTGACATTGGTATTGGTATTGGTATTGGTATGGTATGGTATGGTATGGTATTGGTATTGATATTGGTATTAATATTGGTATTGGTATTGGTATTGTATGTTATTGGTATGGTATTGGTATTGGTATTGGTATTGGTATTGGTACGGTATGGTATTGGCATTGGTATTGGTGTTCATAAATGTATAGTTAATGAGAGAGTCTATCCCTATATTATGATGGTTGTTTGGTAGTGTTGGAGCCGCCTTTGTTTTTTCTAGCCCGTCTCAAATTTCAGGTCTTAATGCTCGAAATCGAAAGATGGTTTTCGTATTTTCCATCTGTGGTTTCAAAATCTTTGAAGTCGTATCATGCAAGCAACGATGATTATTGTACTCTCGAGGCGAGTTCTACTTTTCGGCAAAAAAATTTCCCCCTTTTGTTCTACCTCGGGATTTCGCATGTTGGATGCTATAGATCATGTACTTCACAAGTCTCGAGCAATGAAGCAGCGAAATCGCTTTAAGTTTTACTTAGGTCAGTAATGGGAGTAAAGTTTTCCTAAATCACGATTAAACATCATCGGGTTTTCGCGCCTCAGCGTTCACTAAATCCAAAACTCTCATTGTTGTATCCCCGATAGTCGAAACCACGAAGTCTGTAGGTTAGTAACCCATGTCAAAGTTAAAGGAAAAAACTAAGCCATGGTTAAGTTCCATCGACAATTCGCCACTCGACGTGTTCTCTTTTAAAAAACCACATTGTCTAAGCCCGAGTCGCGAAGTCGCGATAAAGATACGAACATAATTAATTAAACACTTAATCCAAGTTTATCTTCCCTTTTAATTAAAACATATTATCACGATCTCGCAGTTTCGCAGCTCGGAATGCAAACTTCCCGGAAACTTACCTTCGAAGCTCTGAGTCGTGATATGGTGAATATAAATAAATTACGTAATTAATTAAGCGCCTAATCACAATTATGTTTTTATTAACCAAAATCAATCATCACAATTTCGAGGGTTAGAGGTTCAAAGGGTTAAAGCAAAAATTCCCCCGATACAACGAATACCGAAAGGTTAAATTAACTTTGGTAAAATTAGATTAATTAAGTAAAATCAATATCTCCCATGTTTTGATGCTTGCACAGTTTACAAAGAAGTCTTAATCCTTCCTTACGCCAACTGACATTTCTAACTGCCAAAATTTATGGCATTAATTAGAAATAAGGTGAATCGATAAATAAAGATCGGGTTTTTATTGCTAAATTTATTTCTAAACATGATTTGACAGATCTGTTCTAAAAAGTACCGAGTTTTCGAATATATATAGAGTTGTTATTCATTATAACAAATTCATTTCTATATTACGTAGAGCACACTTTCTCAGCGAGCTAACTTCTATATGTATACGTATTTTTATCGCAGAAGAGCCAAAGTAGGATCTCCCGTCATGGCCCCACGAAAAGCATCCAAAGCCAGCATTGAGGTTTCGGGACAAGGTTCAGACAACGTCGCTGATACTTCACCTCTGATCTAAAATTTGAAGAAGACTTGAAAATCTTGAAATTATTGCAAGTAAATGTTATGTGTTAAAAGAAAATGGATCAGTTTGCAAAACATAAATTAAAGGATTACTTATGAAAAATACACATAGACAACAGCATAATCAATGAACATAAGCACATAAACACAACAATTGATAAGGGAGTTCACCCCTCTCTTGGGCTACATCTCCTGGTCCAGCTTCCAATGGATCATTATTATTAATTGCTCAAAAGTGCTCAAAAACATGTCTTACAATGCTCAAACTGACAAACCTACTGCTCCAATGGCTTCAGAGCATCCAAAAACCCCTGTCTGGGCTCTTTCGGCACCTCAATCGGTCGAAAAATGAAGATGTTAGGCCTCCTGGAAGTCCCCCCTTCAAGCTTGTTGTCTCTGCATCTACAAATCACACCCTCTCTGAATGAACCTGTCACACACGCAATATATAACGTGAAAACCCAGCACCGGGTGAAACCACGCCAACGATGTAAACTGTAGGACAGTTATGGGCACGCCAGCCCCTAACCGCCTAACACCTGGGGCATATGGGTCATAACATGACCTCACGCTATAATCAAAAGGGCTCTGTTTTGCAACCAAATGAAGTAATGACACATGGCGGGTCGGTTTTTAAACCGTGTAAACCACTTTTAAAAAAAAATCCCTCACACATATAACAATGGGTCACATGTCATATACAATACACTACATATGCAATATATATAAAACACCCGCAACCAGGGGCTCCATCCGTTGTAACCCCCGCGCACAATATTACCACTGGTGATATGTTTTTGGAACAAAACCA
Organism: Picea engelmannii; assembly: GCA_009831015.1. NCBI lineage: Eukaryota > Viridiplantae > Streptophyta > Pinopsida > Pinales > Pinaceae > Picea > Picea engelmannii. Next base: position 90,066 of record ML794746.1, on the reverse strand, counting down.
CGGGCTATGTATGAAAACCCCACGCCAACCGTTACAACCACAATGTAACCGCGCGAAAACACATATACTCCGTTGCAACCGTGCGCATACACATATATACAGTGGCCACATGAAACAACTATACGACCACGGGCCGGGGCTAAGCCCCGGCCCGACCCTGCCCATATACAAACATATGTGAATTGAAATACATTAAAACACACATGTATAATAAGAAACATGCGGTGGTACAGTGGTTGGGCGGATTTTGTGAAGAATTTACATGGTGCGGAGGTCCGGGGGTCAAACCCCACGGACTCCAATAAATTTTAATAAACCAAACAAATAACCAATACCGGGGTGCCACATGGTAGCCCACAATTAGGCCACATGGCACCCAATCACTTGCCCAAACAGTGCCATGTGTCGACTTCCCATTCAACCAACTATCAATCAACAAATTCTTGCCACGTCAGACTGTACAGACTGTACAGTCAGCATCATTTTTGCCTGTTTGACTTTATGAATAGATTGCAATATCTCTCGCTCCCGACGTCCGTTTAAGACGAAATAAGTTGCGTTGGGTTCGCAACGACGCGGTCTATGATCTCGTCCGATTTGAAGTGATTCCGAGCACTTTGAATTTTTGAGCAAAATTTGATCCCCTGATCAACCTCGAAGTGTCGACTCTGCCCCGAACTGGTCGTTCGTTTCTGATGTTCTGTAGGCCGAATTAGTGGATTATTTTGATGATTCCAGCGACAATGAAAAAGACAACATAACCACCAAGTATAAGATCGTCATTCAATCGGGAATGCATAAAGTAGCGGCCAGGCCACGACTACTCCCCTATTATGATATGGTCCGATGGGCATTAGACCATGTGGACATACCAACCAGAACCATCATGAATGAGAAAAAGGTCACCATCGGGACTTTCAGACCTAAACATCTGCAAGCTATGTACAAGTTGCCCACAGCGTCCGACCTTACATATGATGCCGAATTCTTGGAAGAGTTCAAACAGAAGGAATGTGTGCAGTATGACAAGACTATGTCTAGCTTAATAAGAGATTGGGTTTCGCACCCTGCGAAGTTCAGGGCAGACAGTCATGGTATATATTCAATAGCTTCCTTAGAACCACGGTTCAAGTATGTAGCTATGATGACATGCATATTATACGGGAGAGAAGACACCTCACATTTCTTTCTTCAAAGGGTGCCTCTAATATATCGAGTCGTTGAAGGCTTTTCCTTTGACTGGGCGAAAATGATGTTTGATAGCTTGACGAGTCGGGTTACAGAGTATCGGGCGCAGAAAGAGAGCGACAAGATTTCTTCATTTTTTATGTCTGCATACATTATGGACACCGTGTGTTTTCTAACACCATTTCCCTTAATGAGCTGGAGTTGGACTCTAGCAGAGGACGAGCCCATCCACGTCTATCATTCAAAATTGTGGGGAAATGAAGCATAAGATTTTGTATATGAAATCTTCAATTGGGCGATGGTACCGCTGCATGTCACTATTTTTCGGCCACCCGCCACCCAGGATCTCGGACATTATAGTGATGAATTTGAGCAGCATAGCTGACTGGTATGTAGAAGTCGAATTCTCATATCTCAGAGTTTTCGGGGCTTCTGTTCCCCCACATGCATTTCCATTACTCATTCTTGACAAGCTGGCTTGTCGTGAGGTTTCTAGACAAACAATAATCGGTGGTATAAGCAAGGAGCTTAAGGGATACTAAAAAAATGTATGGCCACCTTTTCCTGTTCATTTAAATTCATATTCTTTGTAAGATTTCGAGCATGCTAAAGCTGAGGCAGCAGCCCTGGAAGACCTAAAGTTGGTCCTTATTGAATACAAGAAGCACGATCCGCAAAGGGTCATGAGTAATCATTTGGCCAGTTGCGGACTCAAGAGATTTTAACATGAAAATTCACCCTCGAATGACATCTTCCGAGGCGCAAGATCTTATGCTGATATTTTAGCTTGGATACAAACCTTGGCACTTGAAGAGAGGGCCGATGTTATAAAATTCCAAGAACATCGACGTAGTTGTCTTCCTGCAGTATTACGGGGTGAACATCCAAGTACAGTGGAGATTAAACAAAAAGATGCCGAAGGCTCCAAGGATGCGACTCCCGGTCAAGAAAAACACCAGGACGGGGGAGAGAAAACTAAGAGTCCGAAAGTAGAGATAAAGATTCCCAACCCGCCGAAGAAGTAGAGTCTAGTTACTACTCCGAGACAATCAACAAAGCAAATCGGAGAACCTATCACATCAGTTACTCCCTGACAATCAACTCAGGGAAATATTGACGTAGGGTGGATCTTAAATGAAGAATTGAGGCCTATAAGGGTGGAAGAACTCCCTCCAAATGAGTTCTTATTCGATAAGAAGAGAAAGGCAGTGGTAAAGAGAGAATTCTATCAGGAAGGGGAGTCGACAGTCAAGAAATACAAAGTTATGACTGAAGGGAAGGACAAGAAGAATGAACAATTCACCACGAAAATAGTTGGGACATTAGGGGCATATGCCACAACGAACCAATTTTCAGTCAGGGTTTTGAAAAACCAGCTGAAACGGAAAAATCGCCTCATCAAAACCCTGGAAGCCAGACTAGCCACAACAACGGAGGTTACCAAAGACCAGGCGAGTGTAGGAATAGAGCAAGCGATGTTGGCCGATAAAAGTGAGATAGAGCTGCTTAAGACTAAGCTCGAACAAGCACAACTGGTTGTTCGGGATGGTCAGATGCAAGTGAGCGAGAAAAAGGATTTGATCGAATAGCTACAGGCTAGGGTGGAAGTCGTCGAAAGTAAAGTGATAAATATCGGGATGTTCTAGTCCCAGGCGATGGAGAGTCGGAGCAAAATATCTGTGGCCCAATGAAATTTACTTGCCAAGGTAGAGGTGATTCAGGACAACTGCTTGCTGGTTAATCAAGTTTTGGAGAATTTAACTGCTAGAGAAAGGGAAGCTGGAGCAGCACGGGTCACCTTTCAAGAGGCTGTGATAGCCACAAACAACAGGGATTCGGGAAGTACTCCTAGGTTCACCATTTCGGAGCAGACCAGAGGAAACATTCTATTGAAAAAATGGGAGCACAGCATCTCGGAAGGCAAGATGCAAGCCAAGAGGGTAATGAAATCCTTAGAAGAGGCTTTTAGTTCTATAGATGGTAATATTCTAGGCATTGATAGTGGAGGTAATGTCGAGGCATTGATTCAAATGAATATGGAAAAAATCTCACTTGATTTAAATGAAAAAGAAGAAAAAGACTCGGCCGAGATCTCACAAGTGACTATGGTAGACATAGTCCAAATAGATAAATGTATGATTAAACCATGTGTGCAATTATGCACTATCAACATCATGGACAAACAGATGGAAGACAGGTTGCCACAATTAGCTTGAGATTGTTACTCTTTTGAAGCCAATTGTCAAGCAGAACCGTCAAGGCTGATATCTCGGCTAGTTGAAAGATGTGTCACCTATACCGAGCACATGCGAGGATAAGCTTCTGGCACCAAATAAAGACAGAGAAGAAGAAATGGAGCGATTTCTTTTCTCCCTATCATAACTGAAAATTTTGCAACGATTGAGATTCCATCTTATTGTAAAACTGTATAAATATACCATAGAAAGAAAGAAAAGAGGCTAGACCTTTTTGTGCCGATTGTAACAGAGTTTTTACATTTTGAGAGTTAATACAAAGAAAATCTGAAGATTCTCAATTCCGTCACAACTGTGTTATGAGTTTGTTTTCTTGTATCTCATATTTCGTTTAATTTCATATTCGTATCTGATGAATTCTTCGCTATAATTTAGTACAACCTCTACTATAGCGAATGAATTTTGGTTTTCTATATTGTTTACTATTTTTCCTCTGTACCAACTATCAGCGGGTATAAGACCAGTCAACGCTTTCATAATTCTATATATATTTTATGCTTCATCGGGTTATTTCCTCACAGTTCTCTTCTTTTGTTTATACGTGAGATTCTCCCTTGATAGGAGCCTTACTCAATAGATAGCTAAATTTTTTCTCCCACCTCATACATTTTATTAAAATATAACTCAGTTATGGGAAAGAGCCTTTGATTTGCACCCCATTTTATTCCTGAAACCGTAAACTCTTTTTATACAACCGAATTGAGACAGCACTTAATTTCCCTCTGAAGTTTTCTTATTTTACTGTTCCTCCATGACTGTCCCTGTACCAACACAACCCAATATCGAACCCGGATTATCAAATCAAACACACATTGCATTAAACCTTTTCGATACTATTCTTAAAACAACCACTACCCGGGTTGAACTCAAACATTCATGGGCAGCGATTGAACATGATATAAACATTCAGGAACAGTTGGAAGCTAGACAACGCCAACACCGAAATCTTCCCTAGTTTCCCTTGCCAAAGGTTGACATTTCTCTATTCTCTACCCTTTATCCACTTTCGGATGCCTAGACACTATACTTCTAAGCCTTAAGTACAGACTCTGGAACAATATCTTTTTGGCGCCATTGCCGGGGACTGAAGTTACGAAATCTTTTTCCCTAGGAAAATGACATTTTTTTTTGTTGAAAGTGTTACCCTTTGATAGTGAAAAAGGAGTACACACCTTTTTTAAGGCTTTCCAATCTTTCACTTGGCGACTCCACAAATAATAAACCGGCATCCAGTAGAGGGAATACCAGACAAAACCCGTATGGTAAATAGATTACACCCATTACCGATCCCGAGAATATTCTAAAGGCGAGAGGCTCTCTTAAGCCAACCGCTGCAGTCTACAAACTTAAACCCCCACAACTGAAGACTAAGAGTCCTTCTGAACCCTCAACTTCACGCAGTCCTCTCTTTGATACTAAAGATTTAACATCAAATTGCTCTGAAGTTAGGAGTGAGATTCATCCGACAATCCCCTTAGTACACAAAGGAAAGGGCCCCCTTGAAAGTTCTTCGGCGGTTGACATACCATCTTTCCTTTAGTTAAATTTCCCGACCTCACCTAATTCTGAAGAGTGTGTTACACATTCGGTTTCCACACCCGTCGGTTCTCCTGATTTCATCTCTTACAAATCTGAGAAACCAAGTCCTCGCATTCCTTATCATTCATCGTCATATTTTCTTCTTCATGAAGAAAATAAAGATTCACTTTTAATTTTCTAAAACCCCCTTTACAACTTTCCACTAATAACGATGGAAGCCGCTGGAGGAGGAGGTGGAGGGTTTATCGGAGGAGGAGGGGGAGGAGCTCTTGTAGTAGGAGCTGGAGGAAAAGGGCCTTCCCCCCCTCCCAGAGTGTTTGCGAAAGTTGCAGCCATATATGCTCCCTTGGTATTGCCCATTCCTCTGCACGACCTTCCCGAAAATTATATAATTTTTTTTCCAAAACTCACTGGGGAAGGAGATCTAACCGCAGTCAAACACATTAATTTCTTCGATCAATTCGCAGACATCCTAGGTATCGAACATGAGGATTTGTATTCAAGGCTTCTTGTCCAAACCTTCGAAGGTCAGGTCTGAACTTGGTTTCGAAGTCTACCTACATGATCTATCTTGTCTTATGACGCCTTGGAAGATGCTTTCCTTAGACAATGGGGCGAAAGAAAGGACCACCTATATTATTTGACCGAATTCGGGTCCTTAAGAAAAAAGAATTCAGAAACAGTTATGGAATTCATTCAAATATTCAACAAGCTATATAATAAAATCCCAGTCGAGGTTAAAATGTCCCAACCCGCAGCCAAAGTAACTTTTGCAGGGGCTTTCGAACCAGATTTTGCACTCCTTTTGCGAGAAAGAAGGGGAGCCACCCTAAACCGAATGCTGGATGACGCTGTAGAAATCGAGTCGAATATGATGGATTCTGGTAAACTTAAAGCTAAAGTAGAAACGGGAAACTGGGAAACTAAACACTTTAGAGAACAAGCAAGCTCGTCAAGGTCTAATAGATCTACAGACGACAAAGTAGACGATATGCCCAGGGTAATTAAAGAACTATCTAATAAAATATCCAGAATGGAGCTAGAACAAGCCAAAGCTGATTGTTTCGCCAAAAAGGATTTCAAGAGGAACCCCAACCCCCCGAACCAGCAAAGTCAGATAAAAAACGAAGATAAAAAAATACAAGCTCCCCTAAAGAGAGAAAATTTTATAGGAGCGAACAATCTCCAAGATTTCGGAGATTCAGATAATGATGTCACGAACTTTGGTGATGACTGCACGCAACCGTATCTGACTAGAGAAGATTATGAAAAATCTCTAAACACTCAACAACCGTCGGTTAAGGCTGAAGAAAGTAATTATACTGACCTTTGTGGCTCTCAACAAGAAACTAAAATGATAATGGCTGAGATCCAACCTAAGTACAACTTGAGATCTAAGAGTAAGCCCATATAAACTACTCAACCTAAGAAAATCCTCCAAAGAGGTCAAACTTATGAGCCTACTCCGGAAGAGACCCTATTACCCAACAGAAAAACAAAAGTAGTAAGCACACAAGAGTCCGAAGTGGGAAAAGTTGAGACCCAAGAACAAGGAACTGAAACGACTAATAAAATTATGCCTTCAACCAAGACCATGAGTAATAAAGTGGTGCAGACGAATAGGTCGGAAAGGAAGGATTCAGAAGTCCCAACTAAAGAAACAGACAAGGTGAGCGGGGTTTTCAGTTTTGAAAACGAGATAAATAAAATTAAGATGCCAATCCCTCTGGTAGAATTAGCAAAAAACCCCGTTAATCGGAAGCAGATTACCAAAGTGATGGGTGTCTCAGAACTAGAAATCCAGTCTGACGTTTTAAACCTGGAAGATGACAAACCTAACATCACTTTTGGTCCACATTTTGAAGGGGCCAAAGACACTATTTCTCCCTTTTATATCACTTTAAATGTATACAATCAATTGCTACATAATTGCATGTTAGACTCCCGAGCCTCCCATAACGTTATGCCTAAGATTATTATGGACAAATTGGGTCTCTAGATCACTAGACCTTATGGAGATATTTACTATTTTGACTCAAGAAGGGTTAAGTGTATGGGAATGATAAAGGATTTAGCTGTTACCCTGGCACAAATCCCGGTTAAGAGTATCTTGATGGATGTGGTTATTGTTGATATTCCCCCTAAGTATGGCTTACTGTTTTCTAGGTCATGGGGAGCCAAGCTGGGGGGTTCTCTTCAATTGGATATGACATTCGCCACAATTCCTGTGTTTGGTGGGCAATTTACTCGGTTGTACAGAGAGACGACGTTAGCATATACAGTAAGCGACCCTCAAAATCTGAACAATTTCCCTATTTACATTGTGGATCAAGATTTAGGAAATTGTATATTATCTTTTGATGATGGTTTAGATGGTTGTCTGGAGGAAAATGATATAGAGAAGGAAGAGTCAAGTTACATGATAGAGGATCTGTGTAGCACCGGTGTCTGGAAAATGTATTTTGATGGTGCCTCATCTTGTGAAGGGGCTGGTGCAGAAGTGCTTTTAGTGGCTCCCGAAGGAAAGTTTGTTGTTCCTTTTTCTTATAGACTGCAATGGGATATAGATTATACTAACAATGTATGTGAATACGAAGCGTTGGTCTTAGGATTAGAGGCCGCCAAGAAGCTAAAAATAAATAACTTAGAGGTATACGGAGATTCATAGTTAATAGTCAAACAAATAAATCGACTGTACCAAGCCAAGCATACCTGATTAAGATCATACAGGAATTGTGCCTGGGATCTGATGGAAAAAAATTTCTCGTCCGTAAATGTCCACTTCATCCCACACGCAGATAAGTTACATGTTGATGCATTAGCTAAAGTAGCTTCAACCTTATCTCATCCCACGACTTTCAAAATGAAGTATCACATAGAGATCAGACACATACCATCTATACCAGACAATATCCAGCACTGGCAGGTCTTTGAGGATGACGAACAAATTAAGAAGTTTCTTGAAGCAGTAGGTGAATTCTTCGAAACTCATGCAGACCAAGAAAATCAAAATGACCCGATATGGATCATGCAAGAAGGAGAGGATCCTAAAGCTTTCTGAGACAAAATTGCGGATCATCGTGTGTTGGTCCTTAAAAAAAAACAGATTCCAAAAGGATTGATTCCTTTAGAAAGAATTTTTTATCAAAACGACATACCTGTAAAATCCACCTTACAACCCCAACCAGAAGAAGTGGAGGACTGTGATATAGGAACTGAAGAAGAATCCAGGATGGTAAAAATATCCAAGTTCCTCCCTCCTGAAATAAAAAGTAAGTATAAAGACCTACTCAGACAGTATAAGGATGTTTTCGCCTGGTCTTATGATGAGTTAAAGACATACGACACTTCCGTAATTGATCACAAGATACCTCTAAAGCATGGGGTCAAACCATTTAGGCAAAATATTAGACAGATCAACCCCATTTTGTTACCTGTGATCGAAAAAGAAGTTAAAAAACTTTTAGAGACAAAAATAATAGTACCTTTGAGATATTCAAACTGGGTAGCAAACCTGGTCCCGGTCAGGAAAAAGAATGGGGAAATCAGACTGTGTGTGGATTTCAGAAATCTAAATAAGTCATCTCTTAAGGACAACTATCCGTTGCCCAAAATGGACCATGTGCTAGAAAAGGTAGTTGGAGCCAACCGAATGTCTATGATTGACGGGTTCTCTGGTTATAATCAAATCGCCATGAAGGAACAAGATAGAGAAAAAACCGCTTTCACTACACCATGGGGTACGTTCATGTATGATAAAATGCCTTTTGGTTTGATGAATGTAGGGGCCACATTCCAGTGCGCTATGGACATCGCTTTCATCGGTGAAAAGGATAATTTTGTAGTCATTTATCTCGACGATTTGATGGTTTTCTCTAAAACCGATGAAGAACACTTGATACATCTTAAACAGACTTTCAAAAAATGCCGCAGGTTTGGTCTATCTTTAAATCCAAAGAAATCACATTTCACCATGCGGGAAGGTAAGCTTTTGGGTCATATCGTATCTAGGGATGGAATCGGGATTGATCCTAAGAGGATTAAAGCGATATATACTATAAATATTCCTAGAAATGTAAAAGAAATTCAATCTTTCTTAGGAAGAATAATTTATCCCGAATTTCGCTGAGATTGTAAAACTAATCACAGGTATGTTGAAAAAGGACAGCGAAATAAAATGGACAACCGAGGCCAAAGCATCGTTCGCACACATTAATAAATTCATAAGTGAGGCACCTGTGTCAGTGAGCCCTGACTATCTAAAAGATTTTCTTATTTTCTCATTTGCCTCCAAACACACGATTATCGCGGTGCTCCTACAAAAGAACAAAGAAGGTTTCGAACAACCGATCGCCTTTTTCAGCAAGAGCCTTAGAGACGCAGAACTGAAGTATGATATAATATAAAAACAAGTGCACGCCATGGTAAAAGCATTAAAGGCATTCAGAACATATGTACTACACTCAAAGATAATTGCGTACGTACCTACCAGTTCTGTGAAAGATATTTTGGTACAACCAGACAACGATGGAAAAAGAGGGCAATGGATCGCCAAAATCCAAGAATTTGATCTGGAAGTCAAACCGACCAAATTGATAAAAGGGAAAGTCCTGGCCAAACTCTTAGCTGAGTTGAATTTCAGAGCCCTAGGTATCAATTGCTTGCAGGAAGGTGACGAAGACATGAACCTAAACGAGCTGAATGAGCAAACAGGTCCAGACAAGATCGAAGAGAAGTTCATATCATCTGGTTGGTACAGAGACATAGTATCATACCTGCTAACTCTAAAATGCCCAAATGAGATATCACCATCAAAATCCAGGACTTTAAAACTTCATGCAGTTAAATATTGCATCGCTGAAAGTCAACTATATTGGAAAGCTCCACTCGGTTTCTTGTTAGTCTGTTTAGTCGAATCGGAAACTCAGCGGGTTATAGATGAATTTCATGAGGGAGTCTATGGGGGGCATCACGCTTGGAGAGCTACAACTTACAAAATTATGAGGGTTGGGTACTACTGGCCAAAACTTTTCTCGGATGTTAATGCCAAAGTCTGTACCTGCAACCCTTGTCAACTATTTGCAGGTAAACAGAAGCTCCCAACATTGCCTTTAGTTCTAGTCAAAGTTGAAGCCCCATTTCAGCAATGGGGTCTAGACTTCATAGGTGATATTAATCCCCATTCTTGTGCTCAACACAAGTGGATCTTAACTGCAACAGATTATTTTACTAAATGGGTGGAAGCCATTCCAACCAAAAGGGCAACAGACTCGTTGGTAATCGATTTCTTAGAAGGCAATATTTTGTCTAGATTTTGTTGCCCCTGAAAGATAGTTACAGACAATGCCCAAGCCTTTAAATCTATGGCTATGATCAGCTTTTGTCAAAAGTATAACATTGTTATTGTCCATTCCACAGCGTATTACCCCCAGGGAAACGGATTGGCCGAGTCATCTAACAAGAGACTGGTAAATATAATCAAGAAGGTATTGGATGAAAACAAAAGGTCTTGGCATGTGCACTTAAAATACGCATTATGGGCGAATTGCATAAGCACAAAAAGGTCTATCATCATTTCGCCTTTTCAGATGGTATATGGGACAGATGTTGTGCTACCTATAAACCTAGCGCTCTCAGTGATAAAGTTATGGAAAGATCAAAATGAAGAACCCAATCATGTCACCAGGAGGATAAATTAGTTGATTGAGGTTCAACAGCATAGGGTCGAAGTAGATGAAAAGTTGCAGAAATACCAAGATGACATGAAGGCATTATTTGACCGCAGAGCAAAGGACAGAGATTTCCTCCCAGGTGATTTAGTATTAAGGTGGGATGCAAGAAGGGAAGAAGCAAAAAAACATGGTAAATTTGACCACCTCTGGTATGGGCCATTCAGAGTCTCAGCTCTAGAGGGAAAAATTTCTTTCCTACTGGAAAATATAGACGGTGAAATCCTCAATGCCCCTGTCAATGGGCATTATCTGAAGCATTATATGACGTAACAGTCACCTAAA
>ML794746.1:32812-78949 GCA_009831015.1 Picea engelmannii | reverse complement strand
ATATATATATATATATATATATATATATATATATATATATATATTGTATACATTTTTCATTTACGCATTTCTTTTTGATTTTCTTTTTCTTTCATGAACTTTCGACACCTTTCATATAGCCCCGATAACCTTCGTATTTGCCTCTTACAGGATTCAAGATGCACACAAAACAAACAGGAGAAGTAAACCAAAAGTTGGTGTCAGAAATAAATCGGCTTAAACAAGTGATACCTGAGATTTTTATATTGTGCAAAGAAATTGAAATGAAAAGGTAAAGATGAGAGTTCCTAAAGAACATGTTCTAAAGGACTATTAGAGAAAACTGAGGTAACCTCATTCAAACAGCGACATCGTTTGAACTGATAAATAACAGAGTTGTTTCTATGTTTGATCATCTACGAAAAAATAAGACAAATTAAACGATTCACTCAAATTAAAAGCAATCAACCAAACTAAAGTACCCCCGAAAAAGATCTACAAGAGTCAGTTTTGAATTTTTGACCTCTGTATTTTCAGTCCATAAGTCACTACCTGTCACCCTTTTCTATCTTCGGGGTTACCTTTTAAAAAGTCAACAACTTTCCGTTTCGCATCAGAAGGGATAAGAGTTTTCGTTTCAACCTCGTGAGCTTCAAAGAAGATTGTGGAAAGAAAGCAGGTCTTCACAACTCCTCGATCCCCTGCTAAACAAAGGGATGCTTAAAGTGATCCTAACTTTCCTAGGTTTTTCAACAATATCGAAGGATTGAGGCTTGCTCAAATAGAATTCCCTAAGAAAGTTATTTTCCCTTTTTTCCCTGAGAACGAAGGTGTTGTGAAGGTCAAGGGAAGGTTGGCACCGAGTAATCAAAGTAATTTGATAGACCTATAATGAAAAATATTACACAGATATCAGCCTTGATACAAACTGATCGCCCCCATCTTTGCGCTCTAAAAAGCAAATTATAAGACAGGTGGTGAAAGGAAATTCAGAAATGATTGCCCCCATCTAGTCCAAGAGACGGTGAAAGGAAATTCAGAAATGATTGCCCTTGTCTCAGCATTTAAATGCATAAATATATTCTGAAGTGGTGAAAGGAAATTTAGTAAAAATGGGCCAGATAACTTCACTGGGGTACTGAACAGGCTCGCTGGCAGTGAAGCAATATCTATGATATATGTAAGGCTGTTATACATGAATATCACTCTACTCTGGTAACCAATTCTTTTTAAAAACCTGATCTACATCCCAAGTTCAGGTGAGACTTCCCAATTAAGAACATATAATCTTCTTCTTTTGATGCAAGCTGATAGCCACAAGATCTGTTGGGTCTCCTAGAACTGTTTTGATTGTCTTAAGGCAGATCTGAATTTAGTGATGGGAAAGGGAAAGTTGTAAAAGGGACTACGACTAAGTTTCAAAAGAGTATCTGAGTTTGAAAATCTTTTCAAGGTAAAAAAATGAAGCCTCTTTCCCCCTTCGATACCCTATTCTCAGGAACCTTTTTGCTTGATTGAATCTATTGAATCCATTTACCCAATATTGGCACGTGGTCTACTGTTCTTCCCGTCTTACAAGAAAACGAGATCCCTAGTTGGAGCCTATGTTGGAGCCGCCTTTGTTTTTTCTAACCCGTCTCAAATTTCAGGTCTTACTGCTCGAAATCGAAAGATGGTTTTCATATTTTCCATCTGTGGTTTCAAAATATCTGAAGCCTTATCACAGAAGCAACGATGATTATTTTACTCTCGAGGCAAGTTCTACTTTTCGGAAAAAAAGTTTCCCCCTTTTGTTATACCTCGGGATTTCGCATGTTGGATGCTATAGATCACATAGTTCACAAGTCCTGAGCAACAAAGTAGTGAAATCGCTTTAAGTTTTACTCAGGTCAGTAACGGGAGTAAAGTTTTCCTAAATCACGATTAAACATCATTGGGTTTTCGTGCCTCAGCGTTCACTAAATCCAAAACTCTCATTGTCGTATCCCCGATAGCCGAAACCATGAAGTCCGTAGGTTAGTAACCCGTGTCAAAGTTAAAGGAAAAAACTAAGCCATGGTTAAGTTCCATCGGCAATTCGCCACTCGGCGTGTTCTCTTTTAAAAAACCACATTGTCTAAGCCCGAGTCGCGAAGTCGCGATAAAGATACGAACATAATTAATCAAACACTTAATCCGAGTTTATCTTCCCTTTTAATTAAAACGTATTATCACGATCTCGCAGTTTTGCAACTCGACATGTAAACTTCCCGGAAACTTACCTTCGAAGCTCCAAGTCGTGATATCACGAATATAAATAAATTACATAATTAATTAAGAGCCTAATCACAATTACATTTTTATTAACCAAAATCAATGATCCCAATTTCGGGGGTTAGAGGTTCAAAGGGTTAAAGCAAAAATTCTCGATACAACGAATACCAAAAGGTTAAATTAACTTTGGTAAAATCGGATTAATTAAGCTAAATCAATGTCTCCCGTGTTTTAATGCTTGCACAATTTATGAAGTAGTCTTAATCCTTCCTTATGCCAACTGACATTTTGAACCGCCAAAATTTATGGCATTAATTAGAAATAAAGCAAATCGACAAATAAAGATTGGGTTTTTATTGCTAAATTTATTTCTAAACATGATTTGAGAGATCTGTTCTAAAAAGTACCAAGTTTTCAAATATATATAGAGCTGTTATTCGTTATAACAAATTCATTTCTATATTACAAAGAGAACACTTTCTCAGCGAGCTAACTTCTGTATGTATATGTATTTTTATCGCAGAAGAGCCAAAGCAGGATCTCCCGTCATGGCCCCACGAAAAGAATCCAAAGCCAGCGTTGAGGTTTCAGGACAAGGTTCGGACAACATTGATGATACTTCACCTCGAAGTGTCGACTCTATCCCGAATTGGTCGTTCGTTTCTGATGTTCTGCAGGCCGAATTAGTCAATTATTCCGATGATTCCAGCGACAATGAAAAAGACAACATAACCACCAAGTATAATATTGTCATTCAATCGAGAATGCATAAAGTAGCGGCCAAGCCACGACTACTCCCCTATTATGATATGGTCCGATGGGCATTAGACCATGTGGACATACCAACCAGAACCATCATGAATGAGCAAAAGGTCACCATCGGGACTTTCAGACCTCAACATCTGCAAGCTATGTACAAGTTGTCCACAACATCCAACCTTACATATGATGTCGAATTCTTGGAAGAGTTCAAACAGAAGTAATGTGTGCAGTATGAAAAGACTATTTCTAGCTTAATAAGAGATTGGGTTTCGCACCTTGTGAAGTTCAGGGCAGACAGTCATGGTATATATTCAATAGCTTCCTTGGAACAACAGTTCAAGTATGTAGCTATGATGACATGCAAATTATACGGGAGAGAATACACCTCACATTTCTTTCTTCAATGGGTGCCTCTAATATATCGAGTCATCGAAGGTTGTTCCTTCGACTGGGCAAAAATGTTGTCTGATAGCTTGACCAGTCGGGTTATAGAGTATTGGGCACAGAAAGAGAGCGACAAGATTTCTTCATTTTTTATGTCTGCATACATTATGGACGTCGTGTGTTTTCTAACACCATTTCCCTTAATGAGCTGGAGTTGGACTCTAGCAGAGGACGAGCCCATCCATGTCTATCATTCGAAATTGTGGTAAAACAAAGCGACAGATTTTGTATATGAAATCTTCAACTGGGTGATGGTACCGTTGCATGTCAGTATTTTCGTCCACCCGCCACCTAGGATCTCAGACAATATAGTGACGAATTTGAGCAGCATAGTTGATTGGTATGTAGAAGCCGAATTCTGATATCTCAGAGTTTTTGGGGCTTCTGTTCCCCCGCATGCATTGCCATTATTCATTCCCGACAAGCTGGCTTGTCGTGAGGTTGCTAGACAAACAATAATCGGTGGTATAAGAAAGGAGCTTAAGGGATACTCAAAAAAGGTATGGCCACCTTTTCCTGTTCATTTAAATTCATATTCTTTGTTAGATTTCGGGCATGCTAAAGCTGAGGCAGCAGCCCTAGAAGACCTAAAGTTGGTCCTTATTGAATACAAGAAGCACGATCCGGAAAGGGTTGTGAGTAATCATTCGGCCAGTTACGGACTCAAGAGATTTGAACATGAAAATTCGCCCTCGGATGACATCTTCCGAGGCGCAAGATATTATGCCGAGATTTTAGCTCGGATACAAACCTTGGCACTTGAAGAGAGGGACGATGTTTTGAAATTCCAAGAACATCGACGCAGTTTTCTTCTCACAGTATTACGGGGTGAACATCCAAGTACAACAGAGATTAAACAAAAAGATGCCGAAGGCTCCAAGGATGCGACTCTCGGTCAAGAAAAACACTAGGACGGGGGAGAGCAAACTAAGAGTCTGAAAGCAAAGATAAAGATTCCCGACCCACCGAAGAAGTAGAGTCTGGTTACTACTCTGGGACAATCAGCGAAGTAAATCGTAGAACCTATCACATCAGTTACTCCCTTGCAGTCAACTCAGGGAAATATTGACGTAGGGTGGATCTTAAATGAAGAATTGAGGCCTATAAGGGTGGAAGAACTCCCTCCAAATGATGTTTTCTTTGATAAGAAGAGAAAGGCAGTGGTAAAGAGAGAATTCTATCAGGAAGGGGAGTCAACAATCAAGAAATACAGAGTTATGACTAATGGGAAGGACAAGAAGAATGAACAGTTCACCACGGAAATAGCTGCGACATTAGGGGCATATGCCACAGTGAACCAATTTTCAGTCGGGGTTTTGAAAAACTAGCTGAAACAGAAAAATCGCATCATCAAAACCCCGGAATCCAGACTAGCCACAATAGCGGAGTCTACCAAAGACTAGGCGAGTGTAGGAATAGAGCAAGCAAGGTTGGCCGATAAAATTGAGATAGAGCTGCTCAAGACTAAGCTCAAACAAGAACAGCTGGTGGTTCGGGATGGTCATATGCAAGTGAGATAGAAAAAGGATTTGATCAAACAGCTACAGGCTAGATTGGAAGTCGTCGAAAGTAAAGTGATAAATATTGAGATGTTTCAGTCCCAGGCGATGGATATTCAGAGAAAAATCTTTGCGGCCCAATGAAATTTACTTGCCAAGGTAGGGGTGATTCGAGACAACTGCTTGCTAGTTAATCAAGTTTTGGAGAATTTAACTACTAGAGAAAGGGAAGCTGGAGTAGCACGGGTCACCTTTCAAGAGGTTGTGATAGCCACAAACAACAGGGATTTGGGAAGTACTCCCAGGTTCACCATTTCGGAGCAGACCAGAGGAAACATTCTATTGAAAGAATGGGAGCACAACATCTCGGAAGGCAAGATAGAAGCCAAGAGGGTAACGAAATCCTTAGAAGAGGATTTTAGTTCTATAGATGGTAATCTGCTAGGAATTGATAGCAAAGTTAATTTCGATGCATTGATTCAAATGAATATGGCAAAAATCTCACTTGATTTAAATGAAAAAGAAGAAAGAGACTCGGTCGAGATCTCACAAGTGACTATGGCATACATAGTCCAAATAGATAAATGTATGATTAAACCAAGTGTGCAATTATGCGCTATCAACATCATGGACAGACAGATGGAACACAGGTTGCCACAATTAGCCCGAGATTGTTACTCTTTTGAAGCCAATTGTCAAGCAGAACCGTCAAGGCTGATATCTCGACTGGTTGAAAGATGTGTCACCTATACTGAGCACATGCGAGGACAAGATTCTGGCACCAAATAAAGATAGAGAAGAAGAAATGGAGCGATTGCTCTTCTCCCTATCATAACTGAAAATTTTGCAACGATTGAGATTCTATCTTATTGTAAAACTGTATAAATATACCATAGAAAGAAAGAAAAGAGGCTGGACCTTTTTGTGTCTATTGTAACAGAGTTTTTACATTTTGAGAGTTAATACAAAGCAAATCTGAAGATTCTCAATTCCGTCATGACTGTGTTATGAGTTTGTTTTCTTGTATCTCATATTTCATTTCATTTCATATTCGTATCTGATGAATGCTTCGCTATAATTTAGTACAACCTATACTATAGCGAATGAATTTTGGTTTTCTATATTGTTTACTATTTTTCCTCTGTACCAGCTATCAGCGGGTATAAGACCAGTCAACGCTTTCAGAATTCTATATATATTTTATGCTTCATCGGGTTATTTTCTCACAGTTCTCTTCTTTTGTTTATACGTGAGATTCTCCCTTGATAGGAGCCTTACTCAATAGATAGCTAAATGTTTTCTCCCACCTCCTACATTTTATTAAAATATAACTCAGTTATGGGAAAGAGCCTTTGATTTGCACCCCGTTTTATTCCTGAAACCGTAAACTCTCTTTTATAGGAATGAATTGAGACAACACTTAATTTCCCTCTGAAGTTTTCTTATTTTACTATTCCTCCATGACTGTCCCTATACCAACACAGCCCAATATTGAACCCAGATTATCAAATCAAACACACATTGCATTAAACCTTTTCGATACTATTCTTAAAACAACCACTACCTAGGTTGAACTCAAACGTTCATGGGCAGCGATTGAACATGATATAAACATTCAGGAACAGTTGGAAGCTAGACAACGCCAACACCGAAATATTCCCTACTTTCCCATGCCGAAGGTTGACGTTTCTCTCCTCTCTACCCTTTACCCACTTTTGGATGCCTAAACATTGTACTTCTAAGCCTTAAGTACAGGCTCTGGAACAACAGGTAGTGCTTGGGGTCTCCAATCCATGTTACAATGACACTCTATTTTCAAACCTTTGATGATCAACGATGTGAGTCAATAGGAATTGTACCTAATCTTCCCATTCAATTAGGTGATAAGTTTGTCTTAGTATATGTAGAAATTTTTATCACCCCTATTGACTTCAACCTTATTCTTAGGTGAAATTATGTGTATGCGATGAAAGTTATGGAATGTTTTCTCTATCATCTGATAAAATTTTGAAATGAAGGAAACTAGTAGAGGAATACAACTCGTGTAGACCTAGCTTAGTGAGAAAGGTAGGGAATGGTGGATGTGATTGAATGAATGTTTGAACATCCCAACTACATAATGTGGTGTTTGATCCCAAGCTAATTTTTACTTGTGGCCCTATTTCCCTAACTTATTAGATGATAATGGATTTTATTGGTGTACTAAAAATTATTTTCATTGTTGTGTAATAGGATCCAGAGGAGACAATGGAAAGACGACATGGACAACGTAGACCTACTAAATCGCAGAGAGGAAAGTGGTGTCAGAAAGTTGTCTTAGGTTGATGGACAGTTGGTATGTATTTTTGGTTCTCATTGATGTCAACCATTGGAGAGTGATATTGTAGATTGATGTCAACCATTGGAGAGTGATATTGTAGATTGATGTCAACCCTTAGTGATTGATGTCAACCCTTGGAGAATCCTGGTAGCAAATTATGGTAGCACAAAGGCATGGGTAAGGGACCCAAGTCTCTTTGAGGTATAAGGGCATGAAGATCAATGAATTTACCAGTATTACTATTCTAGATGGATATTACATGTCATGCCATTTCTGGTGATATGTGAAATGTCACATAAATCCTCACGGTTAGAGAGTTATGGCCTTATGAAGTTGGAGAACCTTCATGAGTTATCTAGAAGCCCCTAGAAGGTCAAAGAAGTTAAATTACTCTAGAAACTCCTAGAAGAAAATGACTAGTCAAAGTGGGTGAAACTAGGAGTTAATCATGGGTATAGTTGTTTCATTAAGAAAATAATTAAAAATAAATTTGTTGCAACAAGAAGTTGTGAATTTGGTAATTATGGTAAAGTATCTATGATGAGAAGATTGAATAGTCAAAGTGGTTGACCAAGAAATAGATTAAATAATAAAGTGATTGCAACAATTAGTTAGTTAAGTGAAAATAATTTGTTGGCATAGGGGCAGACCCAAGGTTCAACGCTTCAACAATGCACTAACAAAACCCTAACTACCAACCCTTTTGGCAACACCTATGAAGTAGGAAAAGTCTCACCCGAGGTAGAGGCAGGGGGGGTTACATGACTCAGGTGTCTGTAACCAAGATGGGACATAGATATGTGATTATAATACTTTCCAAAGTACTTAGAAGATAGCATGCATTATCTTATCAACTTCATTCACATCGCAGAAAAAACCCTAAGGATATATCGACGCAGTAACAATGAAAAAATACACATTACACTTAGCATCATAAGTTATATCTAGCACATTCAACATAAATAAAGCACTAGGAATTCATAGATCTATCTGTCATATATAACAGTCAATGTACTAAGCAGATTCACAACATAAACATCATAGCACAAAGCAAACCATCAACACATGATATACGTGGTTAACCCTAGTGTGGGGCTACGTCCACCAACTGCTTATTTTTCATTATTAGGCTACAATATCTTACATTCTTCTGCTCCTGTGCACTAAGCCACAAATCCAAGCTTCATGTTGAATAGGTGATCTGCGCACTAAGCACCAGATCCACTATCCCAAAATCAGGTCAAGGCACAGAGCCAACTCCTCTATCAAGCACAGAGCCTACATACACAGTCTGTTGCACTAAGAAACCCAAAACTACTTGCACTTAACTTTGCAAGATATTGACCTCCTACATTGATTACTACTTACAATCTTACTTATTTATACTTTTACATTTCCTTACAAAAAGGCCTAAACATAGGTAAACCCATGGGTTGACAACCCATAACCCATTACAAAACCCTAAGGACCCCATGTTGGGTCCACAAATCCCACAACATAAGTGAGATCCGCGATCTCAGCTCTGTTGGGGCGCTCCTTCCTCGATCACTGCGTCTAAGTCCAAAAAGTTGTCAAACCTAACCAAGATTTCCTCAAAACTTGGTCAAGGGACAACAGGCCCCCAACACTCACCTGTGACCTGGGGCCTGTTGTCACTCGAAGGCCTCAAGCTTAGCTCGAGCTGCCTCAACTTGCTTCCTCTCTTGAGCCTCCTGCTCAACAAGATCTTGTATTATCTACTCTGTAATAGGCCCTTCCAGGTGTTGTTACCGTGTCGCAACCACTTGGTCTAGTTGTGAACCTTGTACTTTGATCTCTTCAAACACTGCTCAGGCTTCCTCCTACACTAGTTATAGCCTTTGTGTGACTTTCATTACTCTGCCTTGGATGGAAGTAATCTGTTGTTGGGCCACGCGCTATTCTTGTGATATATTCATTCTCTCGACTGTAGTAAGTAACTTCATCTTCACCTGAACCGTCAATGTATGTAGACTAGACTGATATCATCCTCAGTGAGCGTAGCCTCCAACTGGGGCTTACTAGTGCAGGTCTTATTTCTTGTCGAGGGTTTATACGAAGAAACCTTCCTCTTCTTCGGTGTTTCTTCCTCGGTAGGGGGATCCTTTGGTGATGTAGCTTCGCCTTCTCCTTGTTTTTCTCCTTCATCCCCTCCTTCTTAATTTACTTTGTCTCCTCCTCCTACGAGTGAGCCATATCCATTTTCTTTAGAGGCGTTGTCTTCCTCATCAGTCTGTACATACTGGACTTCCTCCTTTTTCTTCTTCTTCTTCGCGCTAGTCTGTCCAACATACTCTACCTGGGTGACCAAGGGGCTTCCTATAATGTCTGCATCAGAGAGCTCTACATCTACAATGGGTACAAGGAACTCCTCCATCCATTCCTTGGTGATCTGCTCCATGTCTTCGTCGGTCATCTTGTAATAGGACTGTAATTCTTCGTTTCTCTCATCCTTACGTGCAGTGATATATATGAAATGTTGATCTACATGGAACTTAGCGATTGGTCTATACTAGTGCATGGTGCGTAGTGTCATGCATTGGATAGACTCTATGGAAACCTTTAGTTTCTGATAGTAGGCATGAAACACTATGTTTGAATTCCATTGCTTTAGCATGTCATTCATATACTATAATGTAGAAAATCTAGCTTCCAATGGCTCTGATGGTTCAATTTCTAGAAAGGTTTCTCTCTCAAACATTTGCCAAGCGATAAATGCAATCAATATGAGTAGCCAGCGAAATTGGAACTCGTATCCATGATCCTACGCTTCACGATAGTCTTTCTCAAGCTTATTGATGAGGTAACTCACCCAATTCATTTGCATTCCCTCCATGCACTTCCCTACGAGGTCCACCATGAACCCGATGACCTGTGTGGGTCTATTCTTTCGGACGAGCTTGCCAGCTATGAGTTGGAAAGCAAGGCGCACTGTGCCATCCTGGATAGAGGCTACCTTGTAGCCTCTCTTTCCCTTCTCAACTCCATCGTATGCCTCCTTTATGCGTTGTGCCAGGGAGCAGTCTGAGGCCTTCCCTGGGTAGAATTGTTGAGGGTCGGTTCCTTGCATGCTCAATCCTTTCATCAGGTGGATCAATGTCGGATCCACAGTAATCTTCCTATAGAGCCATAGGTATCCACCATGATAGCATGAAAAGAGGAGTTTAACGCAAGAGTTAACCTCCTTATGTTGGACAAAATGAGGAATCTACATCATGTTGAGTATAGTGGACTTCTCCAGCTCCTTTATCTATGACTGGCCGATGATGCAAGGCTTCTTCCCTATGGTCTTCGTTAATTATATATGAGGGGAGAGAATGGCATAGTTCTTTCTGTATCCAAGGTTAAAGTCACTATTCTTCAGGGATGGGATCTGTCCCAACTGGATTCCAAATATGTGCATCCCCTTTGGGATGTATGCAGTGATCACAGTGTATTTGAAATCCCTTGGGATGTTTTCGTGGTTAACCGTGCCAACCAAAGGCAGGATATAATCAAGTAAGATTGACGGGATCTACTTCACATTAGCCATATCGTTGCGATGCTTACTTCTCTTCTCATTCATGGGGTTAGTATAGCTCAAACGTCATGCAGTTGAAGGGGAAGCCTGCAGTCCCCTAGTCAACGATGCCTGAATACCTTCAAACATAGCTCTGTCATCCATAAACATATTAATGACCTCTTCGACGGATTTCTCTAACTCAATATGTTCGCTCAACATTCTCACTATTAAATGGATAAATCAGAGTAGGTGAACGCACAGGCAGGATAAACAAGCGGATGACGATGTCTAGGTTTTGAAATCACAACTCGACACACAATCAGTTTTTTGTTAGCAACATTAGTCACGGATGGAGAAAAGTGGTCACGACGCAACTTTTGATGGGTTAAATAAGCGAGCATCATAACAGATTCTTCCAACGGACAAGACTTCTTCCATTAATGTGAATCTTTCTATTATGGTGCAGTATCAACATCTAATGGCGGTCTATCCACCTATAAATGTGTTTCCAAGCCATTCTAGAGTGTCGTTCTAATGGTCGAGGTGCCTCCAACGGACATATGGGGCACCTCCAATGGTCATATATCTTTGTCGAGGAGAAGTCCCATTCTGCGCGGTCCTGCTGTTCCAATAAGGTTTAGAGCTTACAACCCTGCCTCCTATGAAGTCTTCTCTGTAACCTCCTGCGGCTTTGATAACTTGGATTTCTTCTTACTGAGCTTCCTTGCCTTATTTCCTATGATCTGAGTCTCTCTAACTATTTCTGGATTCCTCTTTCCATTCTTATTCTTAGTTCCTCCTATAATAGTGAATTCGCAATGCTGATGTACTTCCAATGGGTTCGAATTTAATATCCATTCCCTTACCACTTCTTGGGTGGATTTACTTTCTTCTTGCATGGATATGTCCCTTAATCATTCTTTCTCTCTTCCAATTTCAACAGCTAATTCTCTTGCCTTCTGCTGCTTAGACTTAACTTCTTGTTCTTCTATCAGTCGATCTATTTTCCTAGCTATGAAATCCCTTAGTTCTTACTTTTTCATTTATGTAGCTTCTTCCTCTGCTTTCCCTCTAATCTAATCCTTCTCAATCCAAGTCTTTCCTAACAAAAGAGGGAAAGACGCGTTGTTATCAACAAACTTAATGACTTCAAATTCCTCCTCAGTCGATGTTCCATGAATAATAACAGGTACATTAGTAATTCTTCCACATAAGGTTATCATATTTCCTTTCAATAAACCTATTCTTCCCAATGAATATACTATAGTAGTCTTTCCCAAAATTTCCCAAGTGCTTTCTATCATAATATTCACTGTACTAATGTAGTCTGAACTTCGTTTTATCCTTTCTCTTTCTGATTTTCTAACATTCTCTTATTCTCTTGACTCATGTTCATTTGTTCAACTTTAGGAATCATCCTTGGGAAATCCTCAACCTCATGACCAAAAATTTTACAACAAAGACAAATAGGATCTATACCAGGGAATTTCTTAGCAAGATGTCCAGGTCTTCTACAGTTATAACATAGGGTTAATCCTCTCTTCTTCTTGTATTGTGCACTAAGATCACAGTGCTAGACCTACAATCTGCAAAAATTCTTTCTAGGTTCCTACATTCACTTATGTTGGACAACTGAGAGGGGGGGGGTGAATCAGTTGTTATCGTGCTTAAACAATTATTCTTCTTTTAAGTCTTTACAAGGAACTCAATGATGATCACAATAATGCAGGAAAATAAACAAAGGCACATTCAACATCAGTCACATATATGAGAAACACAGAGACAGATATTTCCCGAGGAAACCCATATAGGATAAAAACCTCTTTTTCTTTATATGATAAGTATTATCTACATTCTTTACATTATCATACATATGAGCACCAACTCATTGTGAGACTACAACCTCTGTTTTTGCAAGCTGCAACTTGCTGAGAGTACCAACTCTCTGTTTTCTCTAACACCCACTAGAAGGAAGCACCAATTCCCTGGTTTCTCTAGCACCAACTACAAGGAAGCTACAACTCTCTGGTTTCTCTAGCACCAACTAGAAGGAAGCACCAACTCCCTGGTTTCTCTAGCACCAACTAGAAGGAAGCTACAAATCCCTGTGTTCAAGCACCCACTTGAACCTATGAGGATGGCAGTCCTCCCTAGAACCTCCCTACCACCCTTTTTTATAAATCTTTGCTACTAAAACTCATTACAGTGATATAATGTTCAACAATGGCTTACCAGACTCATCACTGTTCTATTGCATTTCATTGCTCTGTCTGCCTTACTGCCATCCCGCACACATGACTTGCGCTGTCTGTTCTTCTACCTTTTATGCTCTATGTGCCATGTCCATTCACTACACAGTTTCTCTTCTGTTCAATTCAGCTGCTACACTCCCCTCCTTCTTCACACATGAATCACCTTCAAAAACAAAAATCACAGCTATACCAACAACAACCACAAATATTCTTTGTATCGTGTACTTATAGCTTCTGTGCTACTTGTGCATGCAATGTGCGCAATCCCTCTGCCTTCTCACAATGCGTTCATCTCCTCCACATGTCGAGTGCTCTGTCTGATCATAATGGTAACCCTTCAGCTTCTCTGGAAGTTTTCCCATGCATTCAACATTACTGGATGTCATGCTAAGATTCCTCAGCCTCTCTGGCAGTTGAGACTCTTCATCTTATCTGTCTTATATGAGATTATCCTTTCTGTTTTTAGCTACAGACTTCAATCCCCTTCCATCTGTCAATCGCCTGTATCAATAATCCTCAATCCACTGGAATATGCCTTGAGAATCTTCATCTTATTTGGCGATCACACTCAGTCCTCTTCGAGTCCTCTAGCAGAGATCATCATTTGTTTTAGCTGTTAAACTGAGAAGCGCAAAAGTAGCCCTTTGATCTTGTTCAACTTCACCTAAACCGTTGGATTAAGAATAAATAATCTTGTGCCTATTTTTCCATTTTGTAATTTGGCATTTCGGGATCCCTGTGGTGAAGCTTAGCACCTCTAGCTTCTTCCTCCATCTTCCATCGATGTGCCCAATGGTTGTGACCATGCGCTTATGCATAAAGCGCTTTCATGATTTCGTATTTTGTGAATCTGGAGATGAGGCATCTCAACTCTCCAAGTCACGATCCCGGAAACCCCAAAATGGAGCTTATCTGAACTGACTCCTTCCCTTCTCGTGACCACCGGCAGTGACCATAGGTTGTGCCAAAAGGCGCTTCATATTTCGCGAGTTTCCACACCATGCCCCGTTGATTCCAAGTCAGCAAAATTCCAATCACTTGCCACTTGTCCTATGATTCGATGGTTCAGATCTGATCTTGATTCAACAACTCAGATCATATCGCGATTTCAACATTCTTGTGGTTATGTTTCTTGCCTCTCCAAGTTGCGATTTACGAAACTCCAAAATGGAGTCAGATCAACGGTCCAGATAACACCTTGATTTGACGACTATGATTAAATCACGATTTCACATATCGTTGTTCCTAAGATGGAGGTTCTCATCACTCCAAGTCGTGATAGGCAAAGCTCCGAGATGGATCTCAGATCAATGGTCCACGTTCTTGGTGATCCGACGGTCCTGATCTTTTTGCGATCTCGCATCTCGTTGTTCCTTAGATGGAGATTCTCTTCACTCCAAGTTGCGATAGGTGAGACTCCGAGATGGATCTCAGATCAACGGTCCTCATTCTTGGTGATCTGATGGTCCTGATCTTTTCATGATCTTGCATCTCGCTGATCCTTAGATGGAGATTCTCGTCACTCCAAGTTGCGATAGGAGAGACTCCGAGATGGAGCTCAGATCAATGGTCCTCGTTCTTGGTGAAATGACAGTCCTGATCTTTTCATGATCTCGCATCTCACTGATCCTTAGATGGAGATTCTCATCACTCCAAGTCACGATTCGCAAAACTCCGAAATGGAGTCTTTGACTAGCTCTGATCTTTCACCACGCGTCCTCTTGATCCAATGATCCATGACTGTCCTTTATGACGTGGTCTTCCATATTCACCTCCTGGATCTGATGACCCAGATCACACCTTGATCCAACGTCTAGGATCATTTCTCCATTTCGCATTTCACCACTTCTATGGTGAAGTGTTTCGATGCTTCAACTCCACTTCATGATTTCCCCACTTCGCGATTTCGCCACTTCGGTGGTGAAGAGTTTCAACACTTCAACTCCTGGTATCCGAAATTCTAAAATGGAGTTTACTCTTCCATTATTACTGCGATTTTGATCATGCTGATCTTTTCCATTGTTGTTCTTGCCATCAATGACAAGCTTACTCCCAACTGTAAACCTTCCAACAACTTGTTAGTCCAAAATTATTTCTATTCATAGGAATAACATATCTTTATTCATTTCTATTAGGCTTACTTAGATCAACTCTTTCTTCCTGCTTCTCCCTAGATTTCAAACTAGGACATAATATATTAAACATAGTTAAATTCATGCTTTCAGAAAAAAAACCTTCGCTTATCTTACTCTTATCAAATTACAAAGATTTACCTCTTTCAAGATCTTACCTCAGATCGGTTTCTTTCTTAGCACAGAGCTTCGCAACTTAAGTAGAATGATGTGCACTACAATGACATATCTACACACAAAGATTCTCTTTTCTTTACCTTGGTTCCCAACTATCACAGTTCCAGGTCCCGACAATGGAACCATTTGTTGGCACAGGGGCAGACCTAGGGTTCAACGCTTCAACATCGCATCAACAAAACCCTACCTATCAGCCCTTTTGGCAACACATGCAATGTAGGCGAACTCTCAATCGAGGTAGAGGCAAGGGGGGTTACAGGACTCATGTGTCTATAACCAGGTTGGGACATAGATCTGTGATTATAATACTTCACAAAGTACTTAGAAGATAACATGCATTAGCTTATCAACTTCATTCACATCGCAGAACAAACCCTAAGGATAGATTGATGTAGTAACAATGACAAAATACACATATCACTTAGCATCATAAGTTAGATCTAGCACATCCAACATAAATAAAGAACTAGGAATTCATAGATCTATTTATCATATATAACAGTCAATGTACTAAGAAAATACACAAAATAAACATCATAGAACAAAGAAAACCATCAACACATGATATACGTGGTTCACCCCAGTGTGGGGCTACATCCACCAACTACTTATTATTCTTCAATCTCTTACATTCTTCCACTCCTGTGCACTAAACCACAGATCCAAGCTTCGCACCGGACATGTGATCTTCCCACTAAGCACCAGATCCACCTTCCCAAAATCAAGGCAAGGCATAGATCCAACTCCTCTATCAATAATTGATCCTTACATACACAGTCTATTGCACAAAGCAACTCAAAACTACTTGCACTTATCCTTGCAAACTATCGACCTCCTACATTGCATAATACTTACAATCTTACTTGTTTATACTTTTACATTTCCTTATAAAAAAATCCTAAACATGGGTAAACCCATGGGTCGACATCCCATAACCCATTACAAAACCTTAAGAACCCCATGTTGAGTCCACAAAGCCCACAACACATTTGAGATCTGCGATCTCAGCTCCGCCTGGGCGCTCCTTCCTCAATCACTGCATCGAAGTCCCAAAAGTGGTCAAACCTGACCAAGATTTAGTAGTCAAAGTGGTTAAGTGGACAAAGTGGCTAAGTGGACAAAGTTGGTTGAGTGGACAAAGTGGCTAAGTGAAAAAAATGGTTAAGTGGACAAAGTGGATAAATGGACAAAGTTGGTAAGTGGACATAGTGGCTAAGTGGACAAAAGGGTTAAGTGGACAAAGTGGCTAAGTGGACAAACTGGTTAAGTGGACAAGCTGGTTAAGTGGATACTTCTAGAGGAAGCTACTTGGAGAGTATAAATAATAGATCAAGGGTATCCCATTAGTATCCATTGAGAATATTGAATATCTAAAAGTGAATGAGGTAACCAAAGGATATCTAAGGTGAATTTCAAAGGGAAGGTGAAGTAAAGAAGGCTGAAATTCAAGGGAGGATAAAGTCTTTTGATGATGCTTTCTAAGTTATGTTATTTACAGGTCATCTCACCATTTTCGCAATAACTTTTTTTCTACTATGATTCAGATAGTGAAATATGGAGGCCGTTGGGGGTCATTTTATTTTGGGAGTTACACTCTTGGAAAATAGGGTTTGTGGCTAGTCCCAAAACTAGTCTAAAACAGGTGTTTCAGGTAAAAACGTCATAACTTCTTCATAACAGATACAAATTCAGTAAGATAAAATGTATTGGTTAGAGTACAATATTTGGTATTCTGTGTACCATTTTCATATCCATAAAAAAAATATTCCATGTGGGGCACGCTCTACAAGTTAGCTCTCTAGAAAAATCCAAAATTCAACATGGTATGCCATTTTTTATATAAATCCTTCTCTGAGAGGTTATGACGCAAACCCCCACCTCAGCATGGTCTGCTTGGCCTCCCAGCCTATGGATATCTCTACTTCCTTGAGATGGAATGGCTCTTTAGCTCCCACTGGAACTTTCACACATACAACCACAAGTCCTTCTTAGAAGTTACGCATGTGCGAACAAGCACTAGGTACGAACCTCAACCTCCACTACACATGACCAATCGAGGTGACCATGACCTTCACCCAAAAAGGTGTTTTGGGTTTCATGACTTCACAATTTCTATTATGAGTCCCTCTGAATCATTTGACTCCAGAAACCCCAAAATGGGCTAACGGATCTTTAGCTCCTCCCTTATGCCTCAACCATGAAATCTCGGTCATGTCTTGGGGTCCACCTCCAAGCGCGTCGGGATTTAGTGACTCGTGAGTTCACGATGTGACACTTCTCCCATCTCCTGAAGTCCAAACTCGTGACTTCTTCTCCTCAAATCGACGGCCTCAAGCTTCCCATGATCTGGCGGTCCAGATTATGTCAGAATTTTGCGTATTGGGATTTTGCAACTCAAGACCTCCAAGTCACAACTTTCTCCACACTCTGACTCCCAAAATTCCAAAATCCGAAATCACAAGATCAACGACTCCCATTGATCCATATTTAACAATGACTATTCCTCCTGGGATTGAGACTGTTGAAAGACACTTAGCCTTCACTTCTCCACTACTCCACTGGATCCAACGGTCCACGACGAATTGGTAGTTCTCCCTTTGATAATTTCAACCATCTGTTCAAGTTCTGGATGCTCCTGGACAAATAAATCAACATCTCCTTCTGAGATTAATTTCTATGAGGTGACTTCAGCCTCGTCCTCCCTTTGAACTCTTCAAAGTCTCTATCCCTCTTGAGCTAGGTTCTTGCTACAAACTTGAGGAATTACAAGGGATTCTACTCACACTCCTTGTGGCTTCACAACAATAATCTTTGATTATCTAAACTTCCCAGTTCTGCACACTCCTTGTGACAGAATATCTTCAACCACTCACTAGATTGGAAAAGTCTAAGATCTCAACCTGCCTATGCACAACTTGCACGACTCTGTGATATGTTTTCACTTTTGTTGGTATGAGAACAACAGTATCTCTCCTAAGATTTTTCTGAGGTAAAACTCATAATCTTGTCAACGCACTCCTTCTGGACCTTCACTGCACTCCTTCCAGGA
The DNA here is from genome assembly GCA_009831015.1 of Picea engelmannii. Lineage (NCBI taxonomy): Eukaryota > Viridiplantae > Streptophyta > Pinopsida > Pinales > Pinaceae > Picea > Picea engelmannii. The sequence continues at coordinate 60,562 of ML794746.1, read as the reverse complement.
ATTCTTAGGAAGATAAACAATCGAAACTTACACTCTCCTTCTCATGAATTCATACATTCGACATGAAATAATACACATACACAACATTGAAACAAATGGACAACATAGCATATAAGAAAACTGTATACATACCATTCAATAGATGCGAAAAGTAATCATCACAACACCAGGAAATTGGATTAAAGCATTGTTATATTAATTCAGGTGCTTTTGTACATGGATTCTATAGCGACAACTATCTGCTCGAAAAATCTTCTACAATCTTCTCCTCTACTCTCCTATTCTCTTTCTCTACAATGTCTAATTACTATGAGAATAATGGTACAATACAATACATACGAGGGAGCTTTCTCGAATTTTCCCTCCTACAACTTTAGCTATCAAATTGAATTAAAGCCTTCATCTACTTTACATTCATTATATTAAATTCCCACAACCAGCAGATGAGAGAAAACACTCAAGATCTTCTCTACAATCTCCAAGCCATAAAAGAAAATATATCCTTTCAGATATTACATTAATGTTTCATCTTTTCAAATTCAAAACGTCTTCAAAATGTGCATAGGTGCATATCCAGTTGTCCTCCACTTGTGATCTCTTGCGATGCTCCTGCATTAGGTTCCAAGTAGTGAAACCTAGAGGAATAGTATTAAATACACTGAAGAACATTGTATATGATTTTTATATCTTTATTCATCATAAGTACATAGTTATGATTATTGCAAGTTAGGGTTGTTGACTAATCCAAAATTAGTCATGTGAGACTGAATTAAAGTTTGAATACAATGCTAGTCTCTTGTTGTTAAAGTTAAGGGAGGTTTGCAGGTATGTGATCATATACACCAGGTCTGATACAAAGTTACAAATCATATTTGGATGATGAAATTTATGATGGATTTTGGTTGAGGTATGTTACAGATAGGGGTTGTTTAACAGTGAGGTTGTGGCACATGGTTTGATGTAATCGTTTATGATATTTTTTATGGATAATGTGATGTATTTCTAGAGAATTTTTTATGGTTATATTGGTATATGTATTTGGTATATGGTTGAGGTACATGTTGGGTACATGGTTGAGACAAGTAGTTGATGAGTTGGCACATACATGAGGTGTATATTTGATGATGTTGGTACATCTTGATGAGTCATAGTTGATGAGTAGTTCATGCATGATTGGTACATACTTGGCACATGGTTGGAGACACTTGTTAGTAGTATTGTTGACACATGGTTTATGGATGATCTAGCATACTTGTCTTGGTATATTATTAGAAGCACATATTTATATTAGTGATGATTATGAGTTGTTTTGATATGCTTGGTTGATGCACATCTTGGTGATATTGTGCATATGGTTGATAGTTGTATTGTTGATTGATCTTGGTGAGTAGATATGATTTGTTTGATAAGATTGATGAGACGGGTTGTTGTGATAGGTTGTTTGGACAGGTTTTTGTGACAAGTTATTTGTACAAGTTTGGTGCATGGTTGATGCACTTGTTTATGGTACAGGTTGAGGTACAGTTTGACGCATGGTACATGTTGGTACATGTTATTGGCATAGGTTGTTTACAGGTTATTGGTATAGGTTGATTATAGGTATTTTGGTATAGTTTGTTTGGTGCAAGTTGATTGGTATAGGTTTACAATAGTATATCTCACAATGATAGTGTGACAGTGGTTCCATCATTCTACTTATATTTCAGGGCGATTGGATGGGGCAAGGATAGGTGGTTGTAGCCAGAGAACATAGGGGGTTGTAGCCTCCTTCTGGTTGTAGCTAGAGAATTGGGGAGTTGGAGCTTCCCTTAGGTTGTAGACTGATAAACTAGGGTGTTGGAGCCTCCTTCTAGTTGTAGTTGGAGAATTAGAAGTTGGTGCTTCCTTGAATGAAATTCTTGACATATAAGAAAATCACTATGTTGTTTTCTCCCACATTGGGTTTCCATGTAAATATTGGTGTATTGTGCTTTGTGTGTATATGTTTGTTATTGTTTATTATGCACTGATGAATGTTAATGATTATGATACAGTGAAATATTTATGATAAACAAATGAACATGGTTGAATAAGTAAAATAATATACTTTGTAGTTTAAAGGATTAATAATTGGTATCATTGCTCATTACTTATTCATCCCCCCTCTCTGTAATACAACAATTGGTATCAGAGAAGGTTCCTCCGGGAAACAATTTAACCATTGGAAGGAGTTCATGGCTTATTCTGAGAATGGAGTATCAATGTTTAATGGTCAGAATGGTTTAAAGTATGAGATATGGAGTGGAAGGACGAAAGTATTTTTAAAGGAACAGGGGTATGATATTTTGAAATTAATTCCTACAGGATATGATAGTTCCAAAAGGGAAAATACTGCAACCAAGAAGGAATTGAAGAAGAATAACAAAATAAAAATGGATTTAATATGGGAAGGATTACCTAATCTGGTAATATAAAAGGTTGGTAAATGTTCATCAGCCAAAGAAATTTGGGATAATATACATAACGTATATTCGTCACCCATCACAGAATCATAAAATTACAAAGAATATGCATGTACAGAACAAGAAGAAAGATTCTCATCATCTCATACAGATTCATAAGAGGAAGAGTATGAAGAAGCAGAAGTTGATTACAGAGAACAAATTGATCAGTGCAAATGAATATCTAAAGAAATAAAGAGAAGAAAACAAGTCATCCAAGAAATAATTGATGAAGCAAGAGAAAAGTGTTCAAGGTTCCAAAAAATCTCAGCAGGTCATCAAGAATTTAAGATCTCATCTAGAAGAGGCCAGAAGAATTGAAGAAACTATAGAATATCAAAAGCAATGTTTAGAAGACAACATAGCAACACAAAAGGAAGAAGAATAAAAGAGAGAAAATATACTGAAGGAACATCTCAAGGAAATAACCGATGACTTAAACCAACTTGAGGAAGATTTTGGTCAAGAAGAGAGAAGACTTTAAGAAGAAATAATTACATTGAAAATACAACTTGAAGAAGCAAAGAGAAAAGAAGAGGTCATGAAGGCTCAGATGAAGAAAGAAGAAGAGGTTCAGAAGATTGAAGAAGAAGTTGTCACACTAATAGTCAAAGTCATCAAGCTCAACAAGAATGTTGAAGAGACATAAACATTTACATTAGTAGTAGAGAATGAAGAGAATAACTCTAGGTTGTTAGAAAAGAAGAATCAAGAAAATGGAAAGAGTTATGCAATGGTACTCAAAGGAAGGAATCATGGTCAACCAAAATATAAGAAAACTAATAAAGATACAACTTCAAGAAGACCATCCATGTTCAAGCCACAAATAAGCTTCAATCATGATCATGATCAGTCAAGGTAGAAATTCAGAAGGACTACAACACAAAGAAGATCATTTACTCCCAGATATGTAAATTTATTTTATGGTTATTGTTTTTATTGTACTAACTTTGGACATAAGGTTGCATATTGCATGGATTATAAAAGAAATGTTCAAACAAGAAATGCTTATGTGGCCACACGCAACATTGAATGTTACAAATGTCATAACTATGGAAACATAGCTCGTGATTATAGAATCATGATCGATACTTACATGAAAGAGAAAATTGATTTTAGATATAAGAAAGTATGGATAAGAAAACAGGAAGAACAAGTGAACAAAGACCATGTCCCAGAGATCACAAGATTGGAAATAAAATAAGATGAAGAAAAATCTATAGAGAAAGAGAAAGATGTCAGATATAGAAAGGCTTGGAAAATAAATGAAAGAAAATAAGGGTAGGTAAATAAGGAACATGTTCAACATATTGTACGTTTAGGTATTGTAGTGAAAGATGAATCCATATACAGACATAAAGAAGTCTAAGTTCAGAGAGATAATGAATCTACCAATGAAGATGATGATGAATCCACATCAAAGAAGGAATTGTTCTAAGCCATATGGCTTAGATACTCCCAGGTAATATGAATAATATACAAGGGGAGTCTATGTGGTATATGAGATAGACCAGAGAACCATTCTTCGAGCAGCTTGCAGAGTTTGAGTAGACAGATTCAGAGAAGTCAGTTAGCAGAAGTACAATATGATAGATTAATCAGTTGTAGTAGTGAATACTTCATGATAGTACAGTGACATATGAGTAAAAATTATGGATAGTTGTGTAGCAGAGTCTTGGACAGTATGGACAGAGATGGATTCATAAGAACACTTAGGATATTTTCAAATATATATGATAGTGGATGAGAGCATGGATTCATAGATTAGTTTAGAGAGTGGTTTAGAGACAAAGGAACATTATCATAATCGATGATAATTACACAGGAATATTTGAATGCTTATTATTGAATTCTTTTCATATATTTCAGTTGATTGCAAAAGGAATCACGAATGGACAATAATTCCAAAAGACAAAAAGTATAGGAAGACTTATATTTTTTATACACAACATATTGCAGAGAAGTCAAGAGAGAGAGAAACAGAACCAACAATATAGGTATAAATATCATTCAGATAAGTTGTCAGACAGAGAGGTAAGAATAGAGGTATGATTCCAGGGGAAGAGATTCATCGGGTGCAGAGTTAGATTCTTGGAGATAGAGAACATAGGCATGTTTCCAGGGGGAGAGATTGTCACAAGGGAAGAATGAGTGATATGACTTCAGTGTGGCATCAGAGTGATACCCTTTGTAAAAGGGGGAGATATTATTCATATGAAGGGAGAGAGAGTAATCGGAGGCTTATAAAAACAAAAAAAAATCAAAGGCATGTAGACATGGGGAGCAGCCCCAAGGAGAGTTCAATCAAGGGGAGCAACCCCAAAGGGAGATACCCTTTTCCATTGATGTCAAAGGGGGAGAGATAGAAACATTGATGAGGAGTATAAGCATGAATTTTATCATGACTAACTATTACCATCAATCTTGGTGCTGCCATCAGTTCCAAAGGGGGATATTGTCAGACACTTGGATTAGGTTGATGGACAATTGGTATGGATTTTTGGTTGTCATTGATGTCAACCTTTGGAGAGTGATATTGTAGATTGATGTCAACCTTTGGAGAGTGATATTGTAGATTGATGTCAACCCTTAGTGATTGATCTCAACCCTTGGAGAATCCTGGTAGCGAATTTTGATAGCACAAAGGCATGGGTAAGGGACCTGAGTCTCTTTGAGGTATAAGGGCATCAAGATCAATGAATTTACAGATAATACTATTCTATATGGATAGTACATGTCATGCCATTTTCTGGTGATATGTGGAAAGTCACATACATCCTCACGGTTAGAGAGTTATGACCTTGTGAAGTTGGAGAACCCTCATGCGTTATCTATAAGCCCCTAGAATGTCAAAGAAGTCAAATTACTATAGAAACTCCTAGAAGAATTTGACTTGCCAAAGTGGGTGAAACTAGGAGTTAATCATGGGAATAGTTGTTGCCTTAAGAAAATAATTAAAAATAAATTAGTTGCAACAAGAATTTGTGAGTTTGGTAATTATGGTAAAGTAGTTGTGATGAGAAGATTGAATAGTCAAACTGGTTGACCAAGAAATAAATTAAATAATAAAGTGGTTGCAACCAAAAGGTTAGTTAAGGGAAAATAATCTATGAATTGAATAATTATATAAAAGTTAGTTGCAACAAGAAGTTTTGAGTAAAGAGAAATTATTTAAATAATAAAGTAGTCAAAGTGGTTAAGTGGACAAAGTGGCTAAGTGGACAAAGTTGGTTAAGTGGACAAAGTGGCTAAGTGGAAAAAGTGGTTAAGTGGACAAAGTGGCTAAGTGGACAAAGTTGGATAAGTAGACAAAGTGGCTAAGTGGACAAAATGGTTAAGTGTACAAAGTGGCTAACTAGACAAAGTGTTTAAGTGGACAAAGTGGTTAAGTGGATACTTCTAGAGGAAGCTACTTGGAGAGTATAAATAAGAGAGAAAGGGTCTCCCATTAGTATCCATTGAGAATATTGAATATCTAAAAGTGACTGAGGTAACCAAAGGATATCTAAGGTGAATTTCAGAGGGAAGGTGAAGTAAATAAGGCCGAAATTCAAGGGAGGATAAAGTCTTTTGATGATGCTTTCTAAGGTATGTTATTTACAGGTCATCTCACCAGTTTCGAAATAACTTTTTTTCTACAATGATTCAGACAGTGAAATATGGAGGTTGTTGAGAAAACATATCCAAGTAATTTTGATAAAAAATTCATCTTGTGGGTCGTTGTATTTTGGGAGTTACACTCCGTGGAAAATAGGGTTTGTGACTAGTCCTGAAGCTAGTCTAAAACATGTGTTTTGGGTAAAAACGTCATAACTTCATAAAAAATCCAAATTCGGTAAGACCAAATCTATTGGTTAGAGTACATGTTTTAGTATTATGTGTATGATTTTCATATCCATACAACAAACATTTTGTGTGGGGCATTCTCTACAATTTCTCTCTCTAGAATAAGCCAAAATTCAACAAGGTATGCCATTTTTTCTATAATTCCTTTTCTGAGAGGTTCCAAGTAGTGAAACCTAGAGTAATTTCATAAAATACATTGAAGAACATTGTCTACTATTTTCATATATTTATTCATTATAGGTACATAGTTATGATTATTGCAAGTTAGGGTTGTTGACTAATCCAAAATTAGTCATGTGAGACTAAAGTAAAGTTTGATGAAAATGCTAGTATCTTGTTAACGTTAAGGAAGGTTTGCAGGTATGTGATCATATGCACCAGGTATGTTAGAGAGTTACAAATCATAATCATGAAATCGATGATGGATTTTGGTTGAGGTATGTTACAGATATAGGTTGTATAATAGTGAGGTTGTGGCACATGGTTTTATGTAATGGTTTATGATATTTGGTTATGGATAATGTGATGTATTTCTAGAGAACTTTTGATGGTTAAATTTGTATATGTATTTGGTATATGGTTGAGGTACATGTTGGTCACATGCTTGAGACAAGTAGTTTATGAGTTGGCACATACATGAGGTGTATAGTTGATGATGTTGGTACATCTTGATGTGTCATAGTTGATGAGTAGTTGATGCATGATTGGTACATACTTGGTACATGGTTGGAGGCACTTGTTAGTAGTATTGTTGACACATGGTTTATGGATGATGTATCATACTTGTATTGGTATATTATTAGAAGCACATATTGATCTTGGTGATGATTATGAGTTGTTTTGTTATGCTTGGTTGATGCACATCTTGGTGATATTGTGCATATGGTTGAGAGTTGTCTTGGTGATTGATCTCGGTGAGTAGATCTGATTTGGTTGATAGATTGATGAGGCAGGTTATTGTGATAGGTTGTTTGGATAGGTTGTTGTGACGGGTTATTTGTACAAGTTTGGTGCATGGTTGATGCACTTGTTTATGGTACAGGTTGAGTCACAAGTTGACGCATGGTACATGTTAGCACAGGTTATTGGTACATGTTGTTTACAGCTTATTGGTACAGGTTGATTACATGAATTTTGGTACATGTTGTTTGGTGTAGGTTGATTGGTACAAGTTTACAACAGTATATCTCACAGTGATAGTGTGACAGTGGTTCCACCATTCTACTTATATTTTAGGGTGGTTGGACGGGGCAAGGATAGGTGGTTGTAGTCACCTTTTGGTTGTAGTTGGAGAACACAGGGGGTTGTAGCTAGAGAATTGGGGATTTGGAGCTCCCCATAGGTTGTATCCTAAGAAACTAGGGGGTTGGATCCTCCTTCCAATTGTAGTTGGAGAATTTCAATTTGGTGCTTCCTTGAATGTAATTCTTGACATATAAGAAAAGCATTTTGTGGATTTTCTCACGCATTGGGTTTCCACGTAAATAGTGGTGTATCGTGCATTGTGTGGATGTGTTTGTTATTGTTTATTATGCACTGATGAATGTTAATGATTATGATACAATAATATATTGATGATGAACATATGAACATGGTTGAATAAGTAAAATAATATAATCTATCCTTTAAAGGATTAATAATTGGTATAATTGCTCATTACTGACTCACCCCCCCTCTGAGTCATCCAACAAGTGGGTGGAAGAGGATATGACAATGAAATTTGCAGATACAATAAAGTTAAGAAGAAAAATAAACCTCAACCAAAAGAGGAATGTCTTTATGAATTCACAAATGCTACAACATAGAGGAGATAAAGTCATTTTTTTCCATGTGGCCTTTGACCTTAAACTTATTGGTTGAAAATGCACAAGAATGGTGATTAAATGTGATTCTATGATCAAGGGAAAAGTTTGAAAGTTAGGATGGCCATGTCAGATAGGGATGTTGGATACTTTTCTTGTTGAAATTTTGGCTCGATGTAAATACCTAGGGTCATAATTTTTATTTTTTTTAACTCCAAAACATGATATCAATATGTGAAAAATGTGGGTAAGGTGAGGTTTTTTGTTGCATAACATATTCATTGAAATTATATAATTGGTTTATTAAAAATTATTGACTATGTTGTGTATTACAGGAGCCAAATAAGGCCATGGAAATAGTGTTGATATGTTTTACAGGCAGCGTATGCTTGTCATTGATGGCAAGTACAGCAACAACGATGGATTGAGTATAGATAGAATGTGCCAGGTGGGCACTGGAAGTATTTTGGGAAGACGTAGCAGAGAAAGCTCGAGAAGCTCAGAAGAGCTAGTGCAGAGGTGAATGCAAAGTGCATGTTTCTCATTGATGGAAAGATCACACAGGAAGGATAAGTGATAGTGATCGTTGGATCACTTTCAGAAGTCCCGAGGGTCGTTGATCGTGGATCGAGGAGCACGGAGATAAAGGAAGATCTCAGGCGTTAGATCAGAGCGCAGCGTCCGGCCATGATTGGATCCAAGAGAACCTACATGTTCTTTAAAAGTGCAAGGAGAGGCGGGCTTATAAAGTCCCAAAACAAGGGGGGCCATCCATCTCTAAGAAGGACACCTAGAGAAAGATCAACATTTTGCTTACTAGAAAGTCAAAGGCACAAGGCTCTAACCCCTTGAACTCCTGAAACGTGAAATGATGAAATGATCTAAGCCATCGGATCGAGGAGAAATCTAGACTGTCGATCCAAGAAGGACACGTGGTGAAAGATCAGAGCATGTCAAAGACTCCGTTTCAGAGTTTCGCAGACTGGGAAATCCAACGGAAGGAGGTGCTCTAACCTCTTGAACTTGCAAAATGTTAAATTGTGAAATGATCCTGGCCATTGAAGCCAGAGGACACATGGCGAGCAATTGGCATTTCGTTGACCAAAAGGTCAAAGGCATGAGGTTCTCTATCCTTCCAACTCACAAAACATGAAATGATGAAAATATCTGAGCCGTCGGATCAAGGATGAATCTGGGCCATCAGATCGAGGAGGTGAATGTGGCAGATCATGTCAGCAAGGACAGGTGGCAACTTACATCATCAAGGACACATGGCATAATCATACAAGGACATGTGTCAAGTTGATTTGGCATTTAAGGCCATTGGAAATCTCAAATCTAAGTGGCACGTGACAGCCACTCAACTCATGACACATCATCGAGTGACGCAAGAGTGACATCACTATGGGAGTTTAGTTTCAGAAGTTTTAGCATCATCTCTCCCCAAAAATCCCGAAGACTGAAGTTTTGGGGCGGAGGATAGTCGTCCAATCACCACGTATCGTGGACCATTGATCTGAAGAGCGAAGTGCTCAAATGGTTAGTGAGTGGTCATATCATTTGGTCACATTGTTGAGAGTTGGAGAGCAGAGCTAGTGCATCCAAGCCCCGTTTTGGAGTTTCGGTGATCGCGATTTGGAGCTTTGAGACCTTTTATCACAGGAATGCCAAAATGCGAAATTATGAAACTCCTTTTGGTGTAGGCTATGGTCACTGTCGATGGTCATGAGAGGGGAAGGAGCTAGCATAGCTAGGCTCCATTTCGGGCACCGAGAGTCGAAGAGTCAAAGTGACTCACATAAAAATCCCCAAAACGCGAATTGCGAAATGCTTCTTCGGAGTTGTCCCCTGGTCATAAATTATGGTCACATCGACAAAGGCTTAAGGAAGGAACTAGCATGACGCTAAGCCCCATTTCAGAGATCGCGACTTGGAGAGTCAAGCTTACTCACAACAAGAATTATTGATATGCGAAATTGCAAAATACCTTTTGAACAAGCCCTTGGTCATCGGTTGAGGTCACATATGAAAGGAAAGGTCAAAGGTGCCAAAGGCACAAGGCTGCAGAGGTTTGTAGGGTAACAGCTAGAAACCACTACCAGAGGACTCAAAGAGACTTTAGGGTGATAGCCAGAGAAGGCGAAAGGACTCGAGCAACTGCTAGTGGAGTGTAGACTCGTCATAGAGACGACTGACAGATGGAAATGGTTCAAAGACTGTTATAGTCGGTAAATCCAAAGAATCTGAGGAGAAGGTAGTGAGAATGAAGAGAGTGAAGAGAGGCAGTGTTCTAGTGAATCTGACATGCACAAGGTGTATAGAGCATATAAAAATGGAGAACAAAGAGGAGATTGGTGAAGTGAGTTTTGAGAAGATGTTATGCAGGTAGAAGCATGGAGTCTAGAGGAGAAACTGCGTAGCAAAAGAAAATCACATAGATGCAAGCTCAACAGACATTGATACAGGAGAGAAGAGCAACACAGTAGAATAGTGATAATCCTGGTAAGCCATTGACAACTATTGAATCACTGTAAGACATAAACATAGAGCAAAGTTTTATATTTCAGGGTGGTTGGGAGGTGTTAGGGAGAATTTTTGTCCTCACAGGTTCAAGTGAGTGCTTGAACACAGGGAGTTGTAGCTTCCATCTGGTTGCAGCCAGAGAAATCAGGGTGGGAGGGTGGTGCTAGGGAGAACATTGGTTCTCTAATTGTACAGGTTGGTGCTTTTGTAACTAGAATTTGGTGCTTCCATCCAGTTGGTGTTGGAATAGTGAGGGAGTTGGTGCTTCCTTCTATTAGGTGCTAGAGAAATCAAAGAGTTGGTGCTCTCAGCAAGTAGCAGCTTGCAAAACGGAGGTTGTAGCCTCACTATGAGTTGGTTCTCATAAGATTGATAATGCACATAAAATAATTATCATATAAAGAAGAGGAGGTTTTCACCCTTTATGGGTTTCCTCAAGAACATCTGTCTCTGTACTATGCATGTGTGTGATTGATGTTGAATACTCTACTACATGTTTATTGTGATTGTCATTGAATATATTTGTAATGAATTTAAAAATGGATATGATTGTTTAAGCATAGTAACAACTGATTCACCCCCCCCACCTATCAGTTGTTCAACAATTGGTATCAAAGCTAGCCCCTTTTATCTAAGGGTAGATCCTAGAGCTTAAACATGTCAAGCCAAGAAGGAACTTCAACCAATAAGTCCCCTTTGTTCAATGGAACAAACTTTGCCTTCTGGAAAGTTAGAATGAGAACCTACATAATGGCTTTAGGTGCAGATGTTTGGGATGTGGTACAGACTGGTTATGCAAAGCCAATTATACTAGATAATAAGGATGACAAGCTAGAATTCATCTTCAATTCTAGGCTATGAATTTTATCCTGAGTGGGCTTGCAAAAGTAGAATTTGTAAAATTTATGCACTTAGAAACTACCAAAGAAATGTGGGACAAACTCATTAGCAGTTATGAAGGTAATGAGAAGGTAAAGGATGCCAAGCTTCAAACCTACAGAGTATATTTTGAACAACTGAAGATGAAAGATGATGAAACTGTTGGAAAATACTTTCTGAGAGTTGAAGAACTAGTAAATGCAATGAAGGCACTTGGTGAAAAAATTGAGGAACCCTCCTTAGTTCAAAAAATTTTGAGATCTCTACCAGATAGGTTCAACCCGAAGGTCTCTAATATAGAAGAACTTAAGGATATAAAAGCCTTGGCATTTGATCAACTTCTAGGAACGTTGACTGCATATGAAATGAGAATAGTTAAAGATAAACCCACCTCCAGAGAAGCATCATTTAAAGCAGACAAGAATGAGGATTCTGAGCTAAATGAAATTGAAGAAAAAATTGTGAGAAGACTGAAGAAGGGATCCAAAAAATACAAAGGTAAATTGAATTTCAAATGTTTCAACTGTGTTAAGATAGGTCATTTTGCAAATAAATGTCCTCACAAAAGAAAGGATCATACATATGATGCTGAGGAGAAGCACAAACACAATTTTTTTTTTAAAGAGAATAATTTTAAGAAGAAAAGTCTTTGTGTAAACAATGATGATGATCCTTAAGATAATGAAGACAATGACTCTCCTATTGAAGATAAAATAAATGACTTCATGCTTATGGCCAAAGAGGATTATGATAATAAAAGAACAGGAAGTGATGCTAATGAAGAAGAATCTATGGTAGACCTGGAAGGAGAACTGATCAGTGCACTAGAAGAGCTTGACAGACTCAGAATTAAGATGAGAAAGAAAAAACAATTGCTGATACAGTTCAAGAAAGGTAGTAAAGAACCTCATGAAGAATTTGTCCTTCTAAAAGTGGAATTAGAAGAGGCAAATAAAATCAAAGACATCCTAAAACAACATTCATCAGAAAAGAAGGCAAGATGTGAAGCTCTAGAGGAAGAAGTAGTGAAAACTAGGAAAGAGTTGGAGAAGTTTCAAGCCTTGTATCATCATAATCTATCAAGTATAAAAGCCTCAATAGGATTGACCACCATTCTGAATTAGCAAAGGAACCCAAAGCTAAAAGCAGGTCTGGGTTATGAAGAGGGATCAAGCAGTGGCCAGCAAAGCAACAATGAACCCATCAAGTTTGTCAAATCTACAACATATGACAACCACAAACCTTTAGAGACAAAAGAGGATAATAAGATTCTCGGGAGGAGTAAAGAAAAAGTTACCAGAAATGAAACTGTAGATCAGATAAATAACACACTCCCCTCTCAAAGAAATCATCATCATGGAAGAAACCAACCTTCTCAAAGAAGGCAACCATTTTCCAGGTACAAAGGATTTTTATATGGACATTGTTTTGTCTATTCTATTTTTTGTCACAAAGCTCTAAATTGTTCTTTAAAATTTAGATATGAGCAATCAAGACATTCAAGGTATAGATATCTTCCACAACAAAGAATGAGGCAGCCAAGTAACAAACCACCATGGACTGCAAATCACTTGATGGCTGGGAAAAGGACATAGGTTAAGCATAAAAATCGTTATGATCCCTTAATCAACGAAACAGAATGTCACATCTGTCATAATTATGGACATAAAGCTGTTGACTGTCGCTTAAATAATTATAAACTAGATTTGAATCCCTCTGCTGAAAATGTCAAGGTTTGGAACAAGAATGAAATTGACAAGTGTGGATTAGTGTTGTCATCTCAAAGACAAAAGAACCCTTGGTATATAGACAGTGGATTCTCCAAACATATGACTGGAGATAAAGGGAAGTTTCTTTCTCTAAGTGAAAGAAAATCAGGAAACGTAACATTTGGAAATGATGCTCCAGGTAAAATCGAGGGTAAAGGAATGGTGAGTTTGAGTAATGGAAGAGGAAAAGCCTAGGATGTTCTTCTTGTAGATGGGTTGAAACATAATCTTCTCAGTGTAAGTCAAATGTGTGACAGAGGATGTGAAGTGGTGTTCACTTCCAAGGACTACAAGATAAAGTCTGTAAACTCAGGACAAGTAGTGGCTAAAGGCATAAGGACAAAAAATAATGTATATGTGCTGAAGAAGATAGAGAAGAGTGTCATCTAAGAAAACATGATGAGAGTTGGTTATGGCATAGGAGACTTGGACATCTAAACTTTGACCACTTAATCAAGCTCAAAAATCTTGAGGCAGTAAAAGATCTTTCGAGAATATCAAAGCCACAAGATTCTATGTGTAAACCCTGCCAAGTAGGAAAGCTAACTAGGACACAATTTAAATCCAAGAGCTCTACTTCAACAGAGAAACCACTCCAACTAGTTCATATGTATTTATGTGGACCATCAAGATAGGATAGGGAAAGAAAACTACTTCATGATGATCATTGATGATTACTCCTGACTTACTTGGGTTTCCTTTCTCAAGGACAACGCTGAAACATTTGAGAAATTTAAAATATTTAAGTCTTTAACTGAGAATCAAACAGGAAAGAGGTTAAAGGAAGTAAGATCAGATAGAGCAGGTGAATTTATGTGAAGTGAGTTCAAGGAATTCTATGATAAATATGGGATCAAGAGAGAATACACAATTCCAAGAACTCCACAACAAAATCGAGTAGTTGAGAGGAAAAACAAAATAGTGCAACAAATAGCCAGGTCAATGATGAATGAGAAGAACATTGGTCAAACCTACTGGGTAGAAGCAATACACAAAGCATTCCATTTTCTTAACAAATCCCACCTCGGACCACACACCGACAAGACACCTTATGAACTGTGGTATGGGAGACCTGCTTCAATCAAACACTTCAAAGTCTTTGGGAGTAAGTGTTACATAAAGAATAATGATGAGAACCTTGGCAAGTATGATGAAAGGGATGATGAAGGCATCTTCTTAGGATATGATACCAATAGTAAAGGATATAGATGCTTTAATAAAAGATTGCACAAATTAGTTGATTGCATTGATGTAAAGGTTGATGAAGGAGTTCTAGTAATGGAGATGAGAAATATTGAGTCTGCCACAAAGGACATAGCTGAAGCTAAAGACGAGCAGGTCCAAGAATCAGAAAAATAAGACTCTGAGTCAGATGAAGAGTCAAATACATAGGAAGACTCAAATCAGCAGACATCATCAAATCCCTCCTCCAGAATTACTCAAAAGAATCATCCTGCAAGTCAGATAATTGGTGAGAAAAACAAAGGTGTACAAACCAGGAGAAGGATAATCAAAGACACTGAGAAATCACATATAGCCTTATTATCCATGATGGAAACCAAGAATTCTTATGAGGATTGCAAAGATGACGATTGGGTTAAAGCCATGAATGATGAACTTGACCAGATTGAGAGAAACAATACGTGGGAGATGGTTCCAAGACTTGAAGGTAAAAATATAATTGGTTCCAAATGGATCTTTAAGAACAAAATGAATGAGAAGGGACAAGTAGTCAGGAACAAAGAAAGACTGGTCTGTAAGGGATATGCTCAAATAGAAGGAATGGATTTTGATGAAACATTTTCACTAGTAGCAAGAATGGAAATGATCAGAATATTTCTTCCCTATGCCTGTCATACAAGGTTTAAAGTCTATCAAATGGATGTCAAGTCAGCGTTTCTAAATGGATATTTAAATGAAGAAGTCTATATGGAAAAACCCGAGGGTTTTGAAATGTCTGATAATCCTGACTTTGTATGCAAGTTGAAGAAATATTTATATGGATTGAAACAAGCCCCTCATGCTTGGTATCATAGACTGGATACATATCTCCAAGACAAAGGGTTCAAGAGAGGAACAGTTGACAACAATCTATATATCAAAATAGAGGGTAATGATTTTATCATTGTGTTGGTCTATGTAGATGACATCATCTTCAGATGTAATAATGATTCATTGGTACAATGGTTTGTTTATGCCATGGAGTCTGAGTTTGAAATTTCTATGATAGGTGAAATGTCATTTTTTCTTGGTCTGCAAATTACTCAGAGGTCAGAAGGAATGTTAATTTCTCAAGAACAATATCTAAGAGAAATGTTGAAAAGGTTTAAAATGGAAGATTCTAAACCTATGGGCACACCTATGGTTACTGGATGAAAATTAAGCAAGGATGATGACTCACTTGATGTTGATCAAAGTTCATATAGGTCAATGATAGGTAGCCTGTTGTACATCGCAACATCTCATCCAAACATAATGCATGTTGTTGGAATGGTAGGAAGATATCAGTCTGCACCTAAACAGAGTCATTTTCTAGCTGTCAAAAGGAAATTCAGATATTTGAAAGAAACAATGAACTATGGACTATGGTATCCCAAGAATCAGAATTTTCAATTATTAGTCTACTTAGATGTTGATTGGGCTAACTACATGGATGAAAGGAAAAGTACGAGTGGAGGTGTGTTCTTCTTAGGAGATTCTTTAGTAGAATGGTTGAGTAAAAAGTAGGGTTCCATTTCTTTATCAAATACAGAGGCAGAGTACATTGCTGCTGCTACGTGTTGCACTCAGGTACTATGGATGATTTAGACACTTGCAGACATGGAGGTAAAATATATTGCATCGATCCCAATTCACTGTGATAACACAAGTTCCATAAGTGTGTCAACGAATCCTATCTTTCACTCCAAGAAAAAACATATACCCATCAAGTATCACTTATTGAGGGAACATGTAACCCAATCTATGGTCTCTGTGCATTATATCCCAACCACAGAACAAATTGCAGACATCTTTACTAAACCCCTAGCCAAAACAAAATTTGAATATCTCCGTCAAAAGATGGGAGTCATCATGTATCACACCTAAGAGAATACATCCTGTTAGGGGAATTTTGTATTGGTTGAATATCTGATACCTCCGACAAGTACTACAACAACTCAGGGGGAGTGTATTTTCTTTGACATTGATGTCAAAGGGGGAGAGAAGAATAGGTTTGGGTTCCTTTGTTTCCATCAATGCCAAAGGGGGAGATTGTTGATATGTTTTACAGACAACATATGCTTGTCATTGATGGAAAGTACAGCAGCAACGGTGGCTTGAGAACAGACAAAATGTGTCAGGCGGGCACCAGAAGTATTTTGTGAAGACATAGCAGAGAAAGCTCGAGAAGGTAAAAAGAACTAGTGCATAGGTGCATGCAAAGTGCGCGCTTGTCACTGATGAAAAGATCACACAGGAAGGAGAAGCAATAGTGATTGTTGGATCACTTTCAGAAGTTCCGAGGGCCATCGATCATGGATCGAGGAGAGTGCAAATGAAGGCATATCTCAAGCGTTAGATCTGAGCACGTGGTTTGAAAATTGTTGGATCCAGGAGAACCTACACATTCTTTAAAAGTGCAAGGGGAGGCGGGCTTATAAAGTCCCAAAAGAAGGGGGACCATCCATATCCAAGGAGAACACATGGAGAAAGATCATCATGTCGCTGACTGGAAATTCAAAGGCACAAGGCTCTAACCCCTTGAACTCGCGAAACGCGAAATGACGAAATGATCTAAGTCATCGGATCGAGGAGAAATCTGGACCATCGATCCAAGTAGGACACATGGTGAAATATCAGAGCATGTCAAAGACTTCGTTTCAAAGTTTCGCAAATCGGGAAATCCATAGGAAGGAGGTGCTCTAACCTCTTGAACTCGTGAAATGAAAAATTGCGAAATGATCCTGGTTGTTGAAGCCAGAGGACACATGGCGAGTGATTGGCATTTCGTTGACCAAAAGGTCAAAGGAATGAGGTTCTCTAGCCTTCCAACTTTCGAAATGCAAAGTGACGAAAAGATCTGAGCCATTGAATCAACGATGAATCTAGGCCATCAGATCGAGGAGGTGAATGTGGAAGATCTCATCAGCAAGGACAGGTGGCAGCTTATGTCAGCAAGGACACATGGCACAATCAGACAAGGACAAGTGTCAAGTTGATTTGTCATTTTAGGCCATTGGAAATCTCAAATATGAGCGACATGTGGCAGCCACTCAGCTCATGAAATGTCATCGAGTGATGCAAGAGTGACGTCACTCTGGGAATTTCGTTTCAGGAGTTTTAGCATCATCTCTCCCCCAAAATCCCGAAGGCTGAAGTTCCCGGGTGGAGGATAGTCGTCTGTCACCACAGATCATGGACCGTTGATCCAGAGAGTGAAGTGCTCAAATGGTTAGCGAGTGGTCATATCATGTGGTCACATTGTCGAGAGTTGGAGAGCAAAGCTAGTGCATCCAAGCTTTGTTTCGGAGTTTCGGTGATCGCAATTTGGAGCGTTGAGACCTTTCATCATAGGAATGCTGAAATGAAAAATTATGAAATGCCTTTTGGTGTAGGCTATGGTCACCGCTGGTGGTCATGAGAGGGGAAGGAGCTAGCATAGCTAGGCTCCATTTCGGGCACCGGGAGTCGAAGAGTCAGAGTGACTCACATAAAAATCCCTGAAACACAAATTGCTAAATACGTCTTCAGAGTTGGCCCCTAGTCATAAGTTATGGTCACATCGACGAAGGCTTAAGGAAGGATCTAGCATGAATCTAAGCCCCATTTCAGATATCATGACTTGGAGAGTCAAGATGCCTCACAAAAGGAATTCACAATACGTGAAATCGTGAAATACCTTTCGAACAACCCCTTGGTCATTGGATGAGGTCACATATGAAAGGAAAGGTGAAAGGTGACAAAGTCACAAGGTTACAAAGGTTCGTAGGGTAACTGCTGGAAACCACTAATGGTTTCTACCAGAGGACTCGAAGAGACTTCAGAGTGATAGCCAGAGAAGGCGAAGCGACACGAGGAACTGCCAGTGGAGTGTAGACTCGTCATAGAGATGACTAACAAATGGAAATGGGTCGAAGACTGTTACTGTTAGTAAAGCCAAAGAATCTGAAGAGAAGGTAGTGAGGATGAAGAGAGTGAAGAGAGGCAACATTCTAGTGAATGCAACATGCACAAGGTGTACAGAGAATATAAAAATGGACAACAAAGAGGAGATTGGTGATGCGATTTTTGAGAAGATGTTATGCAGGTAGAAGCATGGAGTCTAGAGGAGAAACTGCGTAGCAAAATAAAAGCATAGAGATGCAAGATCAACAGACACTGATACAGGAGACCAGAGCAGCACAACAAAATAGTGATAAGCCTGGTAAGCTAACGACAACTATTGAATCATTGTAATACATAAACAAGAGCAAAGTTTTATATTTCAGGGTGGTTGGGAGGTGATAGGGAGGACTGTTGTCCTCACAAGTTCAAGCGAGTGCTTGAACACAGGGATTTGTAGCTTCCTTTTGGTTGCAGCCAGAGAAATAAGGGTGGCAAGGTGGTGCTAGGGAGAACACTGATTCTCTAATTGTACAGGTTGGTGCCTGTGTGACTGGAAGTTGGTGCTTCCATCCAGTTGGGGCTGGAATAGTGAGGGAGTTGGTGCTTCCTTCTAGTAGGTGCTAGAGAAATCAGAGAGTTGGTGCTCTCAGCACATAGCAGCTTGCAAAACAAACGTTGTAGCCTCACTATGAGTTGGTGCTCATAAGATTGATCATGTACAGAAAATAATTATCATATAAAGAAGAAGAAGTTTTCAACCTTTATGGGTTTCCTCAGGAACATCTGTCTCTGTACTATGCATGTGTGTGATTGATGTTTAATACTCTACTGCATGTTTATTGTGATCATCATTTAAGATCTCTGTAATGAATTTAAAAATGGATATGATTGTTTAAGCATAGTAACAACTGATTCACCCCCCCCCCCTCTCAGTTGTCCAACAATTGGTATCATAGATGGCCCCTTTTATCTAAGGGTAGATACTAGATATTAAACATGTCAATCTAAGAAGGAACTTCAACCAATAAGGCCCCTCTGTTCAATGGAACAAACTTTTCCTTCTAGAAAGTTAGAATGATAACCTACATAATGGATTTAGGTGAAGATGTTTGGGATGTGGTAGAGACTGGTTATGGAAAGCCAATTGTATTAGCTAATAAGGATGACAAGTTAGAATTCAGATTCAATGCTAAGGCTATGAATGCTATCCTGAGTGGGCTTTCAGAAGAAGAATTTGTAAAAGTTATGCACTTAGAAACTTCCAAAGAAATGTGGGACAAACTCATTAGCAATTATGAAGGTAAGGAGAAGGTAAAGGACGCTAAGCTTCAAACCTACAGAGTACATTTTGAATAGTTGAAGATGAAAGAGGATGAAACTGTTGGAAAATAATTTCTAAGAGTTGAAGAACTAATAAATGCAATGAAGGCACTTGGTAAAAAAATTGAGGAACCCTCCTTAGTTAAGAAAATTTTGAGATCTCTACCAGATTGGTTCAAACTGAAGGTCTCTGCTATAGAAGAACTTAATGATATAAAAGCCTTGGCATTTGATCAACTTCTAGGAACGTTGACTGCATATAAAATGAGAATAGTTAAAGATAAACCCACCTCTAGAGAAGCATCATTTAAAGAAGACAAGAATGAGGATTCTGAGCCTGATGAAATTGAAGAAAACGTTGTGAGAAGACTGAAAAAGGGATCCAGAAAATACAAAGGTAAACTGCCTTTCAAATGTTTTAGTTGTGGTAAGATAGGTCATTTTGAAAATAAATGTCCTCACAAAAGAAAGGATTAGACATATTATGATGAGGAGAAGCACAAACACAAAAATTTCTTTAAGGGGAATAATTTTAAGAAGAAAAGTCTTTGTGCAAACAATGATGACGATCCTTCAGATGATGAAGACAGTGACTCTTCTATTGAAGATAAACTAAATGACTTCATGCTTATGGCCAAAGAGGATTATGATAATAAAAGAACAGGAAGTGATGCTAATGAAGAAGAAGTTGTGGTAGACCTGGAAGGAGAATTGATGAGTGCACTAGAAGAGCTTGACAGACTCAGAATTAAGACGAGAAAGAAAAAACAATTGTTGATACAGTTCAAGAAAGGCAGTAAAGAACCTGATGAAGACTTTGTCTTGCTAAAAGTGGAATTAGAAGAGGCAAAGAAAATCAAAGACATCCTGAAACAATAGTTATCAAAAAAGAAGGCAAGATGTGAAGCTCTGGAGGAAGAAGTAGTGAAAACTAGGAAAGAGTTGAAGTTTCAAGCCTTGTATCATCAGAATATATCAAGTATCAAAGCCTTAGAAGGATTGACCACCATTATAAATCAACAGAGGAACCCAAAGCTAAAAACAGGTATGGGTTATGAAGAGGAATCAAGCAATGGTCAGCCAAGTCACAATGAACCCATCAAGTTTGTCAAATCTACAACATATGACAACAACAAACCTTCAGAGACAAAAGAAGATAATCGGTTGCCCAAGAGGAGTAAAGAAAAAGGTACCAGAAATGAAACTATAGATCAGAGAAATAACAAACTCCCCACTCAAATAAATCATCAGCATGGAAGAAACCAACCTTCTCAAAGAAGGCAACCATTTTCCAGGTACAAAGGATTTTTCTATGGATATTGTTTTGTCTGTTCTAATTTTGGTCACAAAGTTGTAAACTGTTCTTTAAAATTTAGATATGAGCAATCAAGACATTCAAGGTATAGATATCTTCCACAAAAAAGAATGAGGCAGCCAAGTAACAAACCACCACTGACTGCAAATCACTTGGTGGTTGGGAAAAGGACACAGGTTAAGCATAACAATCATTATGATCCCTTAATCAACGAAACAGAATGTCACATCTATCATAATTATGGACATAAAGCTGTTGACTGTCGCTTAAAGAATTATGAACCATATTTGAATCCCTCTACTAAAAATGTCAAGGTTTGGAAGAAGAAAGAAAGCGACAAGTGTGGATTAGTGTTGTCAGCTCAAAGACAAAAGAACCCTTGGTATATAGACAATGGATGCTCCAAAGATATGACTGGAGATAAAGGGAAGTTTATTTCTCTAAGTGAAAGCAAATCAGGAGACATAACATTTGGAAATGATGCTCCAGGTAAAATCAAGGGTAAAGGAATGGTGAGTCTGAGTAATGAAAGAGGAAAAGCCCAGGATGTTCTTCTTGTAGATGGGCTGAAACATAATCTTCTCAGTGTAAGTCAAATGTGTGAAAGAGGATGTGAAGTGGTGTTCACTTCCAAGGACTACAAGATAAAGTCTGTAAACTTAGGACAAGTAGTGGCTAAAGGCATAAGGACAAAAAATAATATATATGTGATGAAAGAAGATAGAGAAGAGTGCCATCTAAGAAAACATGATGAGAGTTGGTTATAGAATAGGAGACTTGGACATCTAAACTTTGACCACTTAATCAAGATCAAAAATCTTAAGGCATTAAAATATCTTCCAAGAATATCAAAGCCATAAGATTCTATGTGTAAACACTGCCAAGTAGGAAAGCTAACCAGGACACAGTTTAAATCCAAGAGCTCTACTTCAACAGAGAAACCACTCCAACTAGTTCATATGGATTTATGTGGACAATCAAGACAAGAAGGCACAGGGAAAGAAAACTACTTCATGCTGATCATTGATGATTACTCCAGACTTACTTGGGTTACCTTTCTGAAGGAAAAAGCTAAAGCATTTGAGAAATTTAAAATATTTAAGGCTTTAACTGCGAATCAAACAGGCAAGAGGTTAAAGGCAGTAAGATCATATAGAGGAGGCGAATTTATGTCAAGTGAATTCAAGGAATTATGTGATAAACATGGGATCAAGAGAGAATACACAATTACAAGAACTCCACAAAAAAATGGAGTAGTTGAGAGGCAAAACAAAATAGTGTATAAAATGGCCAGGTCAATGATGAATGAGAAGAACATTGGTCAAACCTACTGGGTAGAAGCCATACACACAACAGTCCATGTTCTTAACAAATCCTGCCTCAGACCACACACTGACAAGACACCTTATGAACTGTGGTATGGGATACCTGCTTCAATCAAACACTTCAAAGTCTTTGGGAGTAAGTGTTACATAAAGAATAATGATGAGAACCTTGGCAAGTATGATGACAGGGCTGATGAAGGAATCTTCTTACGATATGCTACCAATAGTAAAGGATATAGATGCTTTAATAAAAGATTGCACAAATTAATGGATTTCATTGATGTAAAGGTTGATGAAGGAGTTCCAGTAATGGAGATGAGCAATATTGAGTCTGCCACAGAGGACACAGCTGAAGCTAAAGATGAACAGGTCCAAGAATCAGAAAAAGAAGACTCTGAGTTAGATGAAGACTCAAATACTCAGGAAGACTCAAATCAACAGACATCATCAAATCCCTTCTCCAGAATTACTCAAAAGAATCATCCTGCAAATCAGATAATTGGTGAGAAAAACAAAGGTGTACAAACCAGGAGAAGGATAATCAAAGACAATGAGAAATCACATATAGCCTTCTTATCCATGCTGGAACCCAAGAATTTTTATGAATATAGAAAAGATGACCATTGGGTTAAAGCCATGAATGATGAACTTGACCATATTGAGAGAAACAATACGTGGGAGATTTTTCATAGACCTGAAGGTAAAAATATAGTTGGTTCCAAATGGATCTTTAAGAACAAAATGAATGAGAAGGGACAAGTAGTCAAGAACAAAGAAAGACTGGTCTGTTATAACCCTATAATTCATAGGATCATCTGTTGACTGGAAAATTTTCACTCTGGATGTATTTTGGCTTGCAAATAATATTTCATTTCAGCAAATTATTTTCAAGGAAAGGAAAAGAAAATAAATTCATGATTGTTGACGCTGAGTGGTGTTTCTTAACCCCATGGAGACAAAATTAAGGGAAGTAGCACACAAAACCCACATAAATCACTTGTCTTAAGTTTTCGGAGAAAGTATGAGTTTGCGCTGACAGATTAAAGACAACGCAAAGATGAACGACTGAGGTGTTGGCGCTCAGATATATGGTCGAAAAGATTTTCTGGACCCCCCCGACCGGTGTGCTTTTAATGATGGGGGGGTCCGGAATGGAATGTTTTCCTGGTGGGCCCCCTCCTCTAATGTGGCAGGAATCCATTGCTCCAGACTCCTACCACTTACCGCAAACCTTTCTGCCACATACCACTTACCACCTAAGGGGGGGTTGGGAATACCACCTTTCCCCAAAAAAAACCACTTTTCCCCAATTTTTCAAAATCGCCCATTTTTCGTCTGTTTGACACCTTGTCTTGCAAAGAGGATTCTGGGAAAATGGGCTAAATAACAAAAACCTCTCCCATTTTTTGTAAAGGTTCCACCAGTTGGGAGAATCGAAGCTATATTTTATCCTCATTTTTCGGATTTTTGGTTTTTCTGTTACAGTCCCGATTTTGCGGGAGATGTTACAGCGAGCTGGAGGCAAATTTGGCAAACCTGAAGGAGGTTTTTGTCCAACACATGCCCTTATACAATAACCCCTTTCATTTTTTCCCAAGTATCATAATTTAAGAGGAATAGATGTCTGAGTGGACCTCTTTTTCGCAGAAATCCGACCCGTTTTTCATGGCGGACAGTTTAGGATTTTTGGGGATTTGTGGCTATTTTTGGCCGAGGCGGTTGAATCCAACTTCCAAAACTTGTTGGGAGATCTCTCCTATTTATTCATATTATTTTAATGTAAAATGGGGTTGATCATTTCACCCAAAAAGGTTGTTCTCTGTAATTGTTTAGATCCACCAGTAATACAAAGGAATTGGTGCACAGGATTCTTGCATCTAGACATTGTTGATGTTTTTCTTGCTATGTTAATGTCTTATTACTCTGTTATCACCTTGTTTTCTAATTCCAACTGTTAAAAGGAAGTTAAAGAACAGAATTTACCTCGGGTACTTTGTATCTGGCCTTTTATCAGTCTGCATGTTATTCTTCTGATTTTGAGTTAAAGAAATTCTTGAATGTTTCTTTACTTAAATGAACCTCTCACATGTTCTATCTTTCCATCACATTTTATCTTAATCAATCCAGTATCTTGGCTATCTCTCCCTGTGAAGAAGCCCTTTAAAATAGGTTTATCTGACCTTAAGTTTTGACACAAACCCCATAGCCCAATGATATTCTAAAGCAATCATTCAGCCAAACACCTCAAATAAAAAACAAACCATGTTCTGCATAACTAGCCTAATATCCTATTTCAAACAAATCTAAATTTGACAAAGAGATCCTTCTCTGAGTCTCAGAGGGCTAGATCCCTGACTCGAAGCAGTTTTGATGTTGCCTCTGTGACTGCCTCCACAACCTTAGGAAAATTACAGAGTGCTAACAGAATGGAGACCATACTGGAGAACTTTCTCTAGTAGTACACTTCAAAGTTCTAGATCTGATCACTGATGGTGGAGAGTGACCAGACACAAGAAGGCTGAGATCATTCAGATGGCGACTCCAAATTAGCTACAGACAGTGCCAACTCAAAGACTCCACTGGAGGAAGAACCTTAAGCATGGCCAAGCA
This sequence comes from Picea engelmannii, assembly GCA_009831015.1. NCBI lineage: Eukaryota > Viridiplantae > Streptophyta > Pinopsida > Pinales > Pinaceae > Picea > Picea engelmannii. Next base: position 35,608 of record ML794746.1, on the reverse strand, counting down.
ACCTAGAAAGACCAGGTACTCAAGCTCAAATTGCACTCAAGACATCTTTGGTTTTATATGTAATTATGTTCTATCTTATTCTAAGCCTGATCAAAAGTATATTGCTAAAGTTTATATTGATCATCTGCAAAATGATGAGCCTCAAGAGATCATATCCCCAATTGTAGATTATGTACATACTCATACACCTGTGCACATCCCAGATGCACCTGTAGAAGTCCTAGTGAGGCATAATCCTCCTGCTTTATCTTCTACTCTTGCTAAATCTCCAGATGGTTGTAAGCCTCTTGCTTCACCTCCTGTACCTACCAAAATCCCAAACAGATACAAGCCCCTAGATTTGCCTCCTATCCTCCATGACTTCCCTAGAAATTACACCAATAATCTACCCAGGTTTGATGGAGAGAATTCCAATATTACTGTTGAAAATCATATCCAAAGTATTGAGGATTTTCTTGACCTCTTTGAGGTAGAAGATGATGATGTCTGCATCAGAATGTTTTCCCTATCATTGAGAGGTAAAGTCAAGAACTAGTTTAAAAATATCCCAGCTACAAGCATTAACAGTTTCCACCAGTTTGTGCAAGTTTTCCTAGATCGATGGGTGATCATGAGAAATGTCTTTCTCATCCCAGAAGAGTATGACCATTTGAAAAGATAGCCAGGGGAAATAGTACATCAGTTTTCAGCAAGGTTCAATAAGATATATCATGCAATGCCTGCTGATATAAGACCACCCCCAGGATCAACACACTTGCATTTCCCAGATGCCTTCGATCCTGAGATGGAATTCCAATTAAGAGAAAGGAACACTGCAAGCCTTGAAGAAATGCAGAACATTGCAGTTGATGTGGAGGCCAACTTGATGATCAAAAGGTCAAAGGTAAAGAACAAAGAAAAGGAGCAGTTGAAGTCATCAAAAGCTAAACTGGACATTTTGGCCAGTGCCATGGAAGAGATGATGCAGAGGATCAACAGGAAAGATGAGCTTGTTTTCCAAAGACATCATGTTCCATTGATTTCAAAGAAAGAAAAGGTCATTGTTCCCAAACATTTTGTTGCTCATCCCTGGTACCATGGTTTGGATAATGATTCTTTCATGTATTCAAATCACAACACAATCAAAGATGAAGTTCCATCTCAACTTACAGAGGAACAGCCAGCTGATATGATGTGCATGTTGGATGAAATTTCTTACTTGGATAATCTACCCAAGTGCTATCAGTATGATGATGATCATGAGGCTGAAATAGATGTGGACTGTTCAAAGAAATTAGCAGCATGTCATTGGTAGGAAGAAGATCAGTTACAACTCAGATATGACAATTAGCCTTTGCACAACAATCATGACAGCGATGAGGAAAATGCAAAAAATATCGGAGTAAGTGGAAACACTTTGCCCTTATGTTTCTCATATTTTCAATTTCTGAAAAGAAACTCTAGGCCAGTTGTAAATAGTGAAGATAGAAAATTCTCTGGTCAACCAGTTGAAGATTCCATTGGAGATACAAAAGTCGATCCAGGGGTGCAACCCTTGAGCCTTCTTGAAGATCAAACCTCAGATGAAATCATAAAGCCTGAAACAGGTGATGAGCTAATCCATCTTGATTCATTGCCTCTGTGCTTTAATTCATTTCAAATTTTGAGCGGGAATCTTGGTCAGATTCTAGTTGAAAGTCATAGTGTAAGCCATGAAGTACCAATAGAGCCAATGGCACCCTTATATAAATCATTTTATGACCCTATAGCTGATGTGTTGGATGACTTGTGTCATCAAAGACATTTTCCATCATCAAGCTATAGACTGAAAGGATGTTATGATATTGACATGATCAGGCAGTCAACTACAAGGACGTGTTCAATAGAAGTATCATTTCAGGACCCACCAGAACATGTGCAGCCATGTCAGGAAGTCCATGAGGATGCAAAGAGAATAACTATGACATCAAATAATGAAGTTGAGTTTATTAAATTTTAATATCCGGTAATTGGTCAAGTCTATCTTGATCCAGTGGCTATTTATATGGAGAAATTGTTCATCATAGAGCCACAATGCATTCCTAGTATTTATGTTATCTGTCATGTTTATCAAGCTCCTTGTAATGAAGATTAGGATGAAAGGCATTTCATTATGCCTACGCAAGTTCTATTTTTGATATTGATTAAAAATATTGAAAGAGTAGAGCTAGTAGAGAAGTTGATTGACTAGCTGCATTGGCATTATTGTACCATTTAGAATGACAAAATTAGCAGTATTATAGGGTAGGCAGGAGAATGTGAATAAGCTCAACATTTTGAGCATCTCTTTTTTAGCAGTGTTCATGTCAATTTGGTTTCAGTTGAAAGATCAAAACAGGTATAGGTTGTAGAATAAGATTTTGGGATCAGCCCAAAGAATAAAGCATCGGTTTGCATGTTCACAATTCAATGGTTCTTGACACCTCCCAAAAGAGTTTCCATCCCCAGGTGGAGCCACTGTTATAACCCTATAATTCATAGGATCATCTGTTGACTAGAAAATTTTCACTCTGGATGTATTTTGACTTGCAAATAATATTTCATTTCAGCAAATTATTTTCAAGGAAAGGAAAAGAAAAGAAATCCATGATTGTTGATGCTGAGTGGTGTTTCTTAACCCTATGGAAACAAAAGTAAGGGAAGCAGCACACAAAACCCACATAAAGCACTTGTCCTAAGTTTTTGGAGAAAATATGAGTTTGCGCTGACAGATTAAAGACAACACACAGATGAATGACTCAGGTGTTGGCACTCAGATCTACGGTCGAAAAGATATTT
>ML794746.1:21385-32619 GCA_009831015.1 Picea engelmannii | reverse complement strand
TGTTGGTTAAACATTTCATGCAGATCTATAGTCCAGCGACAGGTAGATTGATGGACGACTGATGTTATTTTTCGGACCCCCCCCCGACCGGTCTGCTTTTAATGATGGTGGGGGGGTCCGGAATGCAATGTTTTCCTATAGGGCCCCCTCCTCTAATGTGGCAGGAATCCATTTCTCTAGACTCCTACCACTTACCACAAAAATTTCTTCCACATACCACTTACCACCTCATGGGGGGTCCGAAATACCACCTTTCCCCCAAAAAAACCACTTTTCCCCAATTTTTCAAAACTGCCCATTTTTTGTCTGTTTGACACCTCGTCTTGCAAAGAGGATTTTGGGAAAACGGCCTGAAGAAAATAAACCTCTCCCATTTTTTGCAAAGGTGCCACCAGTTGGTAGAATCGAAGCTGTCTTTCAGCCTCATTTTTCGGATTGTTGGTTTTCCTGCTACAGTCCTGATTTTGCGGGAGCTGTTACGGCGAGCTGGAGGCAAATTTGGAAAAACCGAAGGAGGTTTTTATCCGTCACATACCCTTCTACAATAACCTCTTTCAGTTTTTTCCCAGGTGTCATAATTTAAGAGGAACAAATGTCTGAGTGGACTTCTTGTTCGTAGAAATCCGACCCATTTTTCATGGCGGACAGTTCAGGATTTTTGGGGTTTTGTGGCTATTTTTGGTCGAGGCGGTTGAATCCGACTTCTGAAAATTGTTGGGATATCTCTCCTATTTATTCATATTATTTTAATGTAAAAGGGGGTTGATCATTGCACCCAAAAAGGCTGTTCTCTGTAATTTTTTAGATCCACCAGTAATACAAAGGAATTGGTGCACAAGATTCTTGCGTCTGGACATTGGTGATGTTTTTCTTGCTATGTTAATGTTTTATTACTCTGTTATCACCTTGTTTTCTAATTCCAACTGTTAAAAGGAAGTTAAAGAACAAAATTTACCTCGGGTACTCTGTATCTGGCCTTTTATCAGTCTACATGTTATTCTTCTAATTTTTAGTTAAAGAAATTCTTGAATGCTTCTTTACTTAAATGAACCTCTCACATGTTCTATCTTTCCATCACATTTTATCTTAATCGATCCAGTATATTGGCTATCTTGCCCTGTGAAGGATCCCTTTAAAAGTGGTTTATATAACCTTAAGTTTTGACACGAACCCCATAGCCCAATGGGATTTTAAAGCAATCGTTCAGCCAAACACCTCAAATAAAAAACAAACCATGTTCTGCATAAATAGCCTAATATCCTATTTCAAACAAATCTAAATTTGACAAAGAGATCCCTCTCTGAGTCTTGGAGGGCTAGATCCCTGACTCGAAGGGGTTTTGATGTTGCCTCTGTGACTACCTCCACAGCCTTGGGAAAATTATAGAGTCTTAACATGGTCTGTAAGTGCTATGCTCAAATAGAAGGACTGGATTTTGATGAAACATTTGCACCATTAGTAAGACTGGAAGCGATCATAATATTTATTGCCTATGCCTGTCATAAAAGGTTTAAAGTCTATCAAATGGATGTCAAGTCAGCATTTCTAAATGGATATTTAAATGAAGAAGTCTATATGGAACAACCAGAGGGTTTCAAACTGTCTTATAATCCTGACTTTGTATGCAAGATGAAGAAATATTTATATGGATTAAAGCAATCCCCTCGTGCTTGGTATCACAGACTGGATACGTATCTCCAAGACAAAGGGTTCAAGAGAGGAACAGTTGACAACAATCTATATATCAAAACATAGGGTAATGATTTGCTCATCGTGTTGGTCTATGTAGATGACATCATCTTCGGATGTAATAATGATTCATTGGTATAATGGTTTTCTTCTACCATGGAGTCTGAGTTTGAAATTTCTATGATAGGTGAAATGTCATTTTTTCTTGGTCTGCAAATTACTCAGAGGTATGAAGGAATGTTCATTTCTCAAGAAAAAAATCTAAGAGAAATGTTGAAAAGGTTTCAAATGGAATATTCTAAACCTGTGGGCACACCTATGGTTACTGGATGCAAATTAAGAAAGGATCATGACTCACCTAATGTTGATCAAAGTTCATATAGGTCAATGATAGGAAGCCTGTTGTACATCGCAACATCTCATCCAGACATAATGCATGTTGTTGGAATGGTAGGAAGATATCAGTCTGCACCTAAACAGAGTCATTTGCTAGTTTTCAAAAGGATATTCAGATATTTGAAAGAAACAATGAACTATGGACTATGGTATCCCAAGAATCAGAATTTTCAATTATCAGTCTACTCATATGCTGATTGGGCTAACTGCATGGATGAAAGGAAAAGTACGAGTGGAGGTGTGTTCTTCTTAGGAGATTCTTTAGTAGCATGGTTGAGTAAAAAGCAAGGTTCCATTTCTTTATCAACTACAGAGGCAGAGTACATTGTTGTTGCTACGTGCTGCACTCAGGTACTATGGATGATTCATACACTTGCAGACATGGAGGTAAAATATACTACATTGATCCCAATTCACTGTGATAACACAAGTGCCATAAGTGTGTCAAAGAATCCTGTCTTTCACTCCAATACCAAACATATACCCATCAAGTATCACTTCTTGAGAGAACAAGTAACCCAATCTGTGGTCTCTGTGATTTATATCCCAACCGTAGAACAAATTGCAGACATATTTACTAAACCCCTAGCCAAAACACCATTTGAATATCTCCGTCAAAAGTTTGGAGTCATCCCGTCTCACACGTAAGAGAATCCATCCTGTCAGGGGGGATTTTGTATTGGCTGAATATCTGATAAATCCAACAAGTACTGCAACAGCTCAAGGGGAGCGTGTTTTCTTTGACATTAATGTCAAAGGGGGAGAAAAGAATAGGTCTGGGTGCCTTTGTTGCCATCAATGCCAAAGGGGGAGATTGTTGATATGTTTTACAGGTAGCGTATGCTTGTCATTGATGGAAAGTACAACAACAACGATGGCTTGAGTATAGACAGAATGTGTCAGGTGCGCACCAGAAGTATTTTGGGAAGACGCAGCAGAGCAAGCTCGATAAGCTCAAAAGATCTTGTGCAGAGGTGCACATAGAGTGTGTGCTTGTCATTGATGGCAAGATCACCTAGGAAGGAGAGGCGATAGTGATCATTGGATCACTTTCAGAAGTCCCAAGGGTCGTCGATCGTGGATCGAGGAGTGCACAGATGAAGGCACATCTCAGGCGTTAGATCTGAGCGTGGGTTCTGACCATCGTTGGATCCAGGCGAACCTGTACATTCATTAAACGTCCAAGGAGAGGTGGGCTTATAAAGTCCCAAAACAAGGGGGGCCATCCATCTCTAAGGAGGACACATGGAGAAAGATCGTCATGTCACTGACTAGAAAGTCAAAGGCACAAGGCTCTAACCCCTTAAACTCATGAAACACAAAATGATGAAATGATCTAAGTCGTCAGATCAAGGAGAAATATGGACTGTCGATCCAAGTAGGACATGTGGTGTAAGATTAGAGCATGTCAAAGACTTTGTTTTTGAGTTTCGCAGACCGGGAAATCCAAAGGAAGAAGGTGCTCTAACCTCTTGAACTCGCGAAATGCAAAATGATCCTGGTCGTTGAAGCCAGAGGACACATGGCGAGCGATTGGAATTTCACTGACTGAAAGGTCAAAGGCACAAGGTGCTCTATCCTTCCAGCTCACGAAATGTGAAATGATGAAAAGATCTGAGCCGTTGGATCAATGATGAATCTATGTCGTTAAATCGAGGAGGTGAATGTGGAAAATCACGTCAACAAGGACAGGTGGAAGCTTACATTAGCAAGGACACATGGCACAATCATACAAGGACAAGTGTCAAGTTGATTTGGCATTTCAGGCCACTGGAAATATCAAATATGAGTGACACGTGGCAGCCACTCAGCTCATGACAAATCATCGAGTGACACAAGAGTGATGTTACTTCGGGAGTTTAGTTTCAGGAGTTTTAGCATCATCTCTCCCCCAAAATCCCAAAGGCTGAAGTTTTGGGGCAGAGGATAGTCATCTGGTCACCACAGATCATGGACCATTGATCCAGAGAGCGAATCGCTCAAATGGTTAGCGAGTGGTCATATCATGTGGTCACATTGTCGAGAGTTGGAGAGTAGAGATAGTGCATCCAAGCTCCGTTTCGGAGTTTCGGTGATCACGATTTGGAGCATCGAGACCTTTCATCACATAAATGTCGAAATGCAAAATTATGAAATGCCTTTTGGTGTAGGCTATGGTCACCACCAGTGGTCATGAGAGGGGAAGGAGCTAGCATAGCTAGGCTCCATTTTGGGCACCGGGAGTTGAAGAGTCAGAGTGACTCACATAAAAATCCTCGAAACATGAATTGTGAAATGCGTCTTCAGAGTTGGCCCCTGGTCATAAATTATGGTCACATCGACGAAGGCTTAAGGAAGGATCTAGCACGAAGCTAAGCCCCATTTCATAGATTGTGACTTAGAGAGTTGATATGCCTCACAACAGGAATTCGTGATACGCGAAATCGCAAAATACCTTTTGAACAAGCCCTTGGTCATCGACTGAGGTCACATATGAAAGGAAAGGTGAAAGGTGCCAAATGCACAAGGCTGCAAAGGTTCGCAGGGTAACTACTAGAAACCATTGATGGTTTCTGCCAAAGGACTCAAAGAGACTTCAGGGTGATAGCCAGAGAAGGCGAAGGGACTCGAGGAACTTACAGTGGTGTGTAGACTCGTCATAGAGATGACTGACAGATGGAAATGGGTTGAAGACTGTTACAGTCAGTAAAACCAAAGAATCTAAGGAGAAGGTAGTGAGGATGAAGAGAGTGAAGAGAGGCAGTGGTCTAGTGAATGCAACATGCACAAGGTGTATAGACCATATAAAAATGGAGAACAAAGAGGAGATTGGTGCTATGATTTTTGAGAAGATGTTATGGAGGTAGAAGCAAGGAGTCTAGAGGAGAAACTAGGCAGCGAAAGAAAAGCACAGAGATGTAAGCTCAACAGACACTGATACAGGAGAGTAGAGCAGCACAGTAGAACAGTGATAAGCCTGGAAAGCCAATGACAACTATTGAATCACTATAATACATAAACAGAGAGAAAAGTTTTATATTTCAGGGTGGTTGGGAGGTGCTAGGGACGACTGTTGTCCTCACAGGTTCAAGTGAGTTCTTGAACACAGGGAGTTGTAGCTTCCATCTAGTTGCAGCCAGAGAAATCAGGGTGGAAGGGTGGTTCTAGGGAGAACACAGTTTCTCTAATTGTATAGGTTGGTGCCTGTGTGACTGAAAGTTGGTGCTGGAATAGTAAGGGAGTTGGTGCTTCCTCCTAGTAGGTGCTAGAGAAATCAGAGAGTTGGTTCTCTGAGCAAGTAGTAGCTTGCAAAACAGAGGTTGTAGCCTCACTATGAGTTGGTTCTCATAAGATTGATAATGTACATAAAATAGTTATCATATAAAGAAGAAGAGGTTTTCACCCTTTATGGGTTTCCTCAGGAACATCTGTCTATGTACTATGCATGTGTCTGATTGATGTTGAATAATCTATTGCATGTTTATTGTGATCATCATTGAAGAACTCTATAATGAATTTAAAAATGGATATGATTGTTTAATCATAGTAACAACTCATTCACCCCCCCCCCCTCTTAGTTGTCCAACAAATAGATCGTTCCATATGAAATAAGGAAACACCAGATGATGCAAGACATCAAGTACTCTAATTTTGACTTAACTTAGGAAAAATTGATCTGATGGAATTTTGTGGAATGTACATATTTTTTCACGAAATTATTAAATTTTATAGTGTATTATCCAATCTTCTCATAAATTAATGCACGTTGTTGACTATTTTAGATGGATATTGGAGAAAATGTAGATCTTGGGCATTCAACTAGAAAAATAAAAAGATATGTACGTGGACGTGGAACTAAAATTGTTAAATCACATAGAGTACATTGGGTGGAAGAGGATATGAAAATGGATCTTGCAGGCACAACAAATGATTGCACTGAACAAGAGGTTAGTATGGACTATAGTACATGGTATGAATACTTTGAGAAAAATGTTGCTTGTGGATGTTCTGTATGTCATGGAAAGAAAACAGTCAAATGAGAAATTGTACAAATACATTACATAGATGATGAGATTATAGTGGGTAGTATGCCTCCTACAATCAATTCAAATCCAATTGGAATTGTGGTAAGGAATTTTCCAATTTGATATAAATAATATGTATACTTCTTTTAAACATTGTTTTATATTATTTAAATAATTAATTTTTTTCTTAATGAATACTTGAAATATTAAATTCTTGGTTTAATGTTTCTTGGAGCATCGAATTCTAGCCTAGAGGGTGATGATAATTTATTAGATGATACATCTAAAAAATCTATGTGCACATATACCGGCTTCGAAGATGAGGATTTGATGAAACCAAGTAACAAAACAATAACCTCTTTAAATATACATAATTTCTTAAATACAAGGGGAAGGTGGACTACATACCCTATGATAATGAATGTGATGGAGGTGATGACTTTCCCCTGAGTTTGAGATCACTTTACAAAGAGACATTTGATCATCGACTATATTGTGCTTGACCCAATGATCAACAACTACCTAGAGTGTATGAGGTGTTTCAATTTTGGGGATACAACTACATGATACAACCCTCAAATATTCATGGAAAAAATATGGGCCTCTTTATTGTCCAAAATGTCCATGTGGCATCTAAAAATATAAACAATTCACAACAGACCACTAGGAGATTAATTCCATATTATGGTCCATTGTATTACAGTGGTGAATGGAGAAGGCTAGAAGAATATAAGCCTAGCATGTCAGCATATGGTCTAAAAGATTGTTTTTTATAGATTCCTCAAAGTTCCTACATGAGGATAAGGAGCCTTATGTTCTACCAATTCATTGTGAGCAGGAATTTCCTTAACTCAAATAAGAAGCAATAGTGATCATTAATCTATGGATTCATAGTTTATTGTGATAATATATATGTGTTTATTAATCAATAAAAGTGTTTTAATATATTTCCAATATATGTATGTCATTCATGTGCATGTATTTTTCTATGAAGATATTTTGGACCCGAAATGGATATTTTTCATACATTATGATCCATGATTAAGGCATGTATTTGACTATGCATTAGTGGATATTGAGAAAAAAAATAATGTCCAACAAAATGAGAGCGAGGAATTAGAGAACATTGAAGAAATTAACATCCATGATGATGTTGAAGATGGATATGTTCAGGCATAAGAAGACAACAATCAAGAGTTAGATGATGTTATGGAAGACAACAATATGGATGGTATAGAAAATGATGGTCCAAATACATCTGGTAACAATATAGATGGTATATAGTCAAATTTCAATGATGATGAGGATGATGCAGGGCAATATGAGGATGATGGTAATATTAAATACTTGAAATAACATATGAACATTGGCAATGATAAAGTGGATGACATTGTTGCAAACAATAATGTTAATGACCAAGACTTCTAAATTTTCAAAATTATTTGTAATCTAGTTTTTAGAATGTTAATTCTTATGGCCCAAACTTTCATGAAATGATTCAGTATTATTTTTGACGATACAAATTACCTATTGCAATATTCTTAAAGTGTTAAATCTTTGCTATGAATTGTTGGAAAAAAATAGGATTACTTGGATAAGAGTTAACATGGTTAGTGGTCATTTATTGGAAATTGTTAAAACATATAATTAAATATATTGTATATGTAAATCAATGTAAATACAAATGATTAGGATAATTAATTTATCCAAATTTTGTTCATTAATTTATATTTTAAAACAAAATGAAATATTTCACTAAGCCTAAACCTAAGACCTTAACCTTTATAACATCTAACCCCTAATCCCTTGAAACATGGACAAACTTGAATATTATGTGGGGAGATCAAACATCCTTAAGTATTAAAACCCTCCCATACCATTAAGGCATGTTCCTAGTATAGCCATGTCAAATTTCGACACATACAGGAACAATTTGGAGAACTTTAAACATTGCCCTCATTCATTGCTAACCATGTAGGGTCAATGGAAGTCATTAATCCCTTCACCCGATATAATCCCTAACCCATTAAAAAGTAAACCACTTGCATGTTGGACTTCATAAAATTATTTCAGGTTGTATAAAACTAATAGAATCATGGTTTAATCATATCGAATCATTCCAGAAAAAAAAGACAAATACATGGAAATTGGCACCTTCATTAAGTTTTGTTGTAAAGATGGGTTTTTCAGGTTTGATATTTGTTGGCATGGATGGAGAAATTGGGTCATGATGAATATGATGATGATGATGATGATGGAAATGAAAACCATGATGATGGCAATGATGAAGAGAATGATGTTCCTGAGTCTTAAAACCATCCTATACCTTCAAGGCATGCACCTAGTCTAAACATGTAAAATTTCAACGCATACAAACACATTTTGAAGAAATTTCAACATTGGTCCCATTCACTACTCATTATGAGGGGTCAGTGGATGAAATTGGTGATAGGAATGTTGGAATTTCCAATACATTTCAAGAGAGTTCCAACAAACATTCTATATAAGGGAATGACGAATGATGACAATGAGATCAATGCACATGATGAACATTGATGAAAACATGGACCATCTCCAAGTTTATGTGGTGACATAATACATAATTGAGTCTTAAAACCCTCCCATATTGTCAAGGCATATGTCTAGTCTAATGATGTCAAATTTCAATGCATATAGGAACAGATTGAATAAATTTCAATGTTGTCCACATTCACTACTCACTATGTGGGATCGGTGCATGACATTTGTGATGGGTGTATTGGAAGTTCCTTGAAATTTCAAGAGATTTTGAACAAGGATTCTACAAATGGAAATGATGAATGATGACAATGAGACATCCATTATGAAAATTTATGTAAACATGAATGATCTCAAATATTATCTGGGAACACCATACATCCTTGAGTCTTAAAACCCTCCCATACCGTCAAGGCATGTGTCTAGTCTATCCATGCCAAATTTTGATGCATACTGACACATATTGAATACATTTAAATGTTGGCCCCATTCACTGCTCATTGTGTGGGGTCAGTGGAAGACATTTTTGATGGGTGTATTGGAAGTTCCATGACATTTCAAGAGAGTTCTTATAGAGATTCTACAACCGAAAATGACAGATGATGACAATGACATGTCAATGATGAACATTGATGCAAATGTATTGAACGATCTCAAATATTATGTGTGGACATTAGAAATCCTTGAGTCTTGAAACCCTCTCATACCATCAAGGCATGTGTCTAGTCTAACCACATCAAATTTCGATGCATACAAAAATAGTTTGAAGAAATTTCAAAGTTTTCCCCATTCACTTGTCACTATGTGGGGTTAGTGGATGAATTTTTTTTTTGGGTGTATTGGAAGTTCCATGACACTTCAAGAGAATTATGATAAATATTATACAAATGGAAATGACATATGATGACAATAATACATAAAAAAATAAACGTTTATGAAAACATGGACGATATCAAAAATTATGTGGGAAAATCAAACATCCTTGAGTCCTTAAACCTTCCCATAACGTCAAGGCACGTGTCTTGTCTAACTACATCAAATTTTGATGCATACAAGAACAATTTGAAGAAATTTCTAAGTTCACCCCATTCACTACTCATTGTGTGGGGTTGAAGGATGACATTTTTGATGGGTGTATTGGAAGTTCCAAGACATTTCAAGAGAGTTCCGAAAAATATTCTATAGATTGCAATGACGAATGAAAACAATGAGACATGCATGATGAACGTTGATGAAAATATGAACGATATCAAATATTATGTGAGGACATCAGACATCCTTGATTCTTGAAACCATCCCATACTGGCAAGCCATGTGTCTAGTCTAACCATGTCAAATTTCGATGCATGCAGGCACAGATTGAAGAAATTTCAACGTTGGCCCCTGTTAGTGTCCATGATTTTAAGGTGTGGTCATATGTATGTGAAGAGTTGGAAAATTCATGCTTTTGTCTTGGGAAGACCAATGCATTCCTAGTTTGAGTTATTAAGTGTATGCACTAGTCACGAGTCATGAGTCTAAGGTTGTTTTCATGATAAAGATTCAAGTCAAAGGTATAGAGGAAGTGGTTTTTAAATGATTTTATGAGTTATAATGACATGTGGTGAGAAATATGGATCCATCATAAATCATTATGTCATATGTACCATTTTTTCCAAACTATTTTTGGTAAAGATCACATGTTGTGTAAGTACGTTGTGTAAACATTGGTGCTACCCAAACTGTCAAATCATGTCTAATCATCACTTTGAAATCCGATTTTCCTTGACATATGAAATTCTTCATTCCATTTTTCTTCATGAAAAATCTTTTTTTCATTAGTTATGCTCCTCTACCTTAGAAAGTTCCTTAAAATTCGCATGCTATGCAAGCTTTGTTCATTCCTTACACATCCTCTGTCTTGCACAATTTTTATCTCTTGTCCTAAAATTCTCCATTTTTTGATGATTGAAGGGTCTTGTTTTCATTTTTCAATACTGAATGATTGGTTTAGACCTGGGTAAGTTCCTTTGATCCCATTGGTTACAACTTTATCGATCGTTGTGTAAAGTTTTCTGTAAAAACCTTAGCCATTGGTTTTATTTCCTCTATAGTCACAATGTTTCAGCATAAATATGAAGTATGGAAACTCAAGGGAAGAAGAAAAACAATAAGGGAGGGAGTGTCATAAGATTTGAGCCACAAAACCTACAATTAGTGAACTTTGATCCAACATTCAAAGTTTCTTTTGAGCAAGATGGATGCATGAGATTTTGTGAAAATATTCAAGGGTACAATGTGCAGTTGAGGAAGGAATTTTCCCTCAACTTCAATGGAGTCTAGAAAACTATTTATGATTGCCAAAGGACTAAAATGTTTTAACAATAAAAAAAAATGGAAAAATCAATGCACAGAACTTGCGTAGCGATCTGTAAGATACCAGATATATAAAATATGCAGTACAGAAACGAAATTCTAGAAATAACAGAATAACAGTAAAATATCAAGCATAATCTTCACAATACACAGAAATGATATACGAAATAGCAACAGAAATAGCACTTGAACAGAAATAGCACTTGATTCAGATAGCAATGTTCACAGGCCTCTTCGAGGGGGAAACCTCCAATCGAGAAGCGCTCTGTTACA
>ML794746.1:4768-16030 GCA_009831015.1 Picea engelmannii | reverse complement strand
ATCCTTCTAGAAGCGGAAGCTTCTATTAGGTCTTCTTACATCCGCCTTATTCTATTTTATTGAAAGGTCTTATTAATATTGACCTTTATTACATCCGAATACATTGATCTACCTATGTGCGGGTTAGGACCTTAACACGATCTCACGCTACGCAAGTGTTGTAGGATACATTTTATGCAGAAATGGATTTTTCACTATGATAAGTGCAGTTTGGGTGTTCAGGACATTTTGAATATAGTTTAGTATCTTCAACAAAAACAATAGTATGTATGTTACTCACTGGGGATAAAGATAAAAGTGCTATGGTTCTTAAAAAGTTTCAAGTTTTGAAAATTGGAGTAAAGGGATATGTTTAGGATGAAGGTTCAGGTTTATATAGTGAAACATCTCATTGGGATAATAGAGTGGTCAGTACAAGTCTCAACTACCTTATAACATCCAACTATTTGAAGATAACTAAAAGAAATACTCGTTGTGTAAATTCGCTACGCAACTGTTGTAGCATACAGTTACACAACGAGTTGTAGCAACATACTACGCAAATCATTTCAAGGAGACAAGTGAGAATATCATTTGGAACATTTTAATGGAAATTAATAACCTCCATACACCTTACAATGGTCACCCATGTGAAGAAAAAGTCGAAAATAACCCTTGTTGTGAAACCTCGCTACGCAAAGTCAGCAAGGCATGTCGTTTTGCAGTGAACTTCAAGATCGTGTTTCGAACAACTGGAGATGTTTTTTCAAAAACCCAAAGAGGCATTTTTCAAGAACGGACCCAATAATAAAATTGTCTCTCAGTGTTTTCATAGGTGTCATATTTTGGGAGATTCGAATGGATCTTTTCAGCCTATTTTTCATATTTAAATATTTAATGATTTTTTGTTTTAGTTATTATATTTGGGGGAAAATAAAGAGAATCTGGAGAATAATATTTGAAAATTGGAATATTTTTTTCTCAATAATGGATTCATATCCAAAAAATTCTCCCAATTTTGTAACATCTATCGTGATTAGAGATATATGATGTTATCTTTGACCCATATTTTCCAGCAAATTGATTCATATTTCTTAGTAGACAGTTTTGAGTTTGTTCCTATTTTGATGTAACTAGATCCAAAAATGAAGGAAAATGATTGAATTCGAACTCCTGAGCTTGGGGAATAATTCTTCCTATATATTTTTGTAATTTTGATTAGAAAAATGGGGTTTGGACAAAAGTGTAGAAGATACATCTCTTTGAGCACTTGTGTAATTTTGAGTTTTAATGGAATATCAGTCAAGAGTCTATAATTACTCTTACCAGAGATTCTTGTGTGGAAGGTTTGGAGTTTTGTGTTCTCTTTGTCTTTATTTATATGTTTTTCTCATGTTTCTCCATTTGATGTTAAATTTTTTCAATATTTAGCATCAATCTTTTGATTACATAATTCATTTACTATGCTCTGTTTTCATATTTGCTAAGTACTTTCATATGTTTTCCTGTGAAATTCTTTGGAATTCATCATGTGATTGATGTTACAAAGTCATTTTGTTATATATTTATGTCCCTCACCCATACTACAACAATTTGAATAACTCAAAACATCTACTATATTTCCTTTGCTTCCTTGATAATTCCACCACCAGTCATTGATAGTTCCCATTGCACTAAATTTGACTCCATGCCCAATGGATTCTTTCTCACCTCTTCCATAAACCACATCTGAAAACCTTATTTCCATTTCATAACTGGCCACTGAGCCTAATGTATAGTGAGAGAGCCCTCTCTGGTTTGGAAAGGCCATATTCCAAGCCCAAAGTGGTATGTGGTTACCTTTGTAGCGTTCCTCTTGCAGCCAAGGGAAATTACGAAGTGCTAACATTTTGGCGTTGTTGACGGGGACCGAAGGTGAAATATTCCCTAGGATAAATGACAAAGTTCAGATCTAAGTACTGATGGTGAATAGTATTTAGACATAAATAATTTTTTACCATTCACCTGGCGACTCCAATCATGCTAAATGAAATTCAAAGACTCCACTGGAGAATGAGCTCATTTGACAACCATATGAAGGGACAAAGAGTTAGTTATCAAAGTGCAATTTTCTTTCACGAAATTTTGTCCATCTTCATCAAGTGCCTCTTGTCTTTTTCTAAGCATGTTAAAATAATTTTCTTTTACCTATTTCATTCTAATGAGGAACACAAATCTGCATTTGTATATCCTTCTTCTAAAGATGTAAATACATCTCCGTCTCCTTGCATAGCTAATCTTGACTAAAATCCTTCCTCTGAATTATATGATTTACATAATCAACCTTGTAAGACTCAAGATAACCAAGAAGATATTATACCTTGTGTACCTAATCTTATACCTTCAAAAACCCAAGAGAGATATCGACCCTTAATATTTCCAAATATCCTTCATGATTTTTCAACAAACAATTACAAATACCTACCTAGATTCGATGGAGAACTTGACAATCTTACAGCTGAAAAAAACCTTCAGTATTTTGATAATTTCATTAATATTTTTGAGATTGAACATAATTATGTGTGTATGAGATCCTTTTCCCAGTCCCTAAAAGGAGATTCCAAAGCTTGGTTCAGACATTTGCAGCCTCAGTCGATTTACTCATGGGATGAATTGAGAGAAGCTTTCCTTAGATTTTGGGGTGAGATAAAGTCATGGGATTTACTCCTTTTAGAGATTTATTACATGAGGATAATGAAAGATGAAACCATACCAAGTTTCAGTAGGAGGTTTTCTAGTTTTTATTATAAAATTCCCAAAGAAATCCAACCACCTGAAAGTACTTCCAAGCTATATTATGCAAGATCTCTTAATCCAGATGTGTCTCTTTTTCTATTGGAAAAGAGATTGGTTACCTTGTGATAGATGTTTAATGATTCTCATGAGGTTGAAGACAATTTACAAACTTTTGGTAACTTGTTATCTGAGCAATTTGGAGATGAAGAGTTACATGGTGAAGTGTAGGAACCTGAGACTGAGCATGAACAAAAAGATGTTGTTGATTCAACTCTTAATATATTTCATGATAAGGTGGAAGTTGATTTTTTTATATATTCACTTATTGAGTATCATGAAAGTGAATTTGAAGATCAACATGTTGAGGAGAAAGTTGTTGTCCCAATTTTCATGTTTGATGACATTTGTTGGCATGGGGGCAGACCCAAGGTTTAGCTCTAAGAGCGCACCAACAAGCCCTAACTACTGGCCCTTTCGACAACACTTATGAAGAAGATGAAGTCTCACCCGAAGTAGCTATGGGGGGGTTGTAGGACAGAGATGTCTACAACCAAAGGGAATACCAAGTGGATCTAATACAAGAGAAATGAAACATTTATATATCACCTACTAGTTCAGATCTACTTTGCATAGCTATCTATCAGATCTAACACAATAATGCAAATAACAATATATCAAATGACAAAGAACAGAGCATCAATAACACACACAACAAAAGATATACGTGGTTCACCCTCTCTATAGGGCTACGTCCACAGAACTGTGATTTATGATATATTAAGATGAAGCATACAGTTCTTATATGCACTCTTAGATAGAAAATCTTCTTTATTCTCCTCTCTATCTCTCCCTTTCCTGTGCACCCAGTTGGAGGATTGACCTTCACACCTAGTTGAATATCTTACAATACCAGAAGGCTCTACACTCAACACTTCTCTCTCACACAATAGTACTCACTTGATCACACGATAGTAATGAATCCTCAACCAACTTAGTACCAACCCATCCCAGGTCATTTAGACCTCTATTTATACATTATAATATCTCCCCAATAGCCTTAGGTCGAGACCTAAGTTTCAAGACCCTAGATACAAAAACCCTAGGTGTCTAAAACCCTAGGTCAACTTGACCCACGTTTTTAGGGCTTCACTGGCTTGTATTTCCTTCCTTCTCACACGATGCTCCAAAGAATCCAACGGTAGTTTTTTCTTCTTGCTGAGTTGTCCATGCTCCATATTCCTTGTTGATATGTCATCCTCGATCTCCATGTCCAACGCCTTTCTTTCTCTTACTTCGCTCCATCTTTTTTTCTCTTTTTCTCACTTCGACCCAGTAATAGTCACTGTGTCCTCTGCGTAGTTCATTTTTTGCATTTTCTTCCTTTATCTTCGCTTGCTTCCATAACCAAGGGACAACATGCCCCCAACACTCACCTGTGACTCGTCCTAAGGAAATTTAGATCTAATCCCTCTTATTTTCTTCATCTTCAGATTGCGTAGGGCATCCTTTGCTTCCAGCTCTAGTCCTCCCTTCCTTCCTTGTGAAAACTATCTTTTCTGTGTCCGGTACCCAGTTTCAACTACACTTGGTACCTAGACCCTTTTCCTCATGATTTTACTAAGAGATACAAGGTAGTTGGTTGTCATAGTACAACTTCAGTCGGCTCCCGTTCACCAAACCTTCCTTCCATTCCCCATTCAAAGTATTCAACTGTGAAACTCCTCCTTCTGTAACATAAGCAACCTCATATGGCCCAAGCCAATGCGTTCTGAACTTCTCAGGATGTTTCATGAACTTACTTCCATATACCAGTACCAGATCACCTTTCTTAAATACCTTCTTCTTGATGTGTCTGTCGTAGTAGGCCTTCTCTCTTTCCTTCTAAACCTACTGGTGAAATCCTGCAATGAATCGGTTTTCTTCCAGTTCGACCAGTTGTGCAAGCCTCTCTCAAATAGATCTAGTGTCATCCATATCTGTAAAGGAATAAATTATTAAGATGGGTACCAAATATTCCATTGGGACAATGGCTTCGAGACCATACACCAGTTTGAATGGAGTCTTCATTGTCATCTTCTTGCAAGTAGTTCTGTAGGCTGGGGCATTCTTCAATCCAAACGACATTACTGTATATTGGTAGGATCCCCATTCTGGGGAAAAGGTGGTCTTATGGTGATCTTCCTTGGAAATTCAGATCTGATGGTATCCTGGAAATCCATCTGTAAAAGAATATGCCTTCTGGCCTCCTACATTATCTAACACTTTGTCAGTGAATGGAATAGGGAAGGGGTCATGCAAACAGGAATCGTTCAACTTCCTGACATCTACGTAGATCCTGGTCTCTCCTGTCTTCTTGTCTTGTACCACCATAGGGATAATCCATTCTGATTCCTTGATCGGTTCTATAATCCCTGCTTCCAGCATTTTTTCGATCTCAATCTTCACTTTCTCCTTATATTTAGCGTTCAATCTGTAGGGTCTCTGTTTGATTGATCTTGCATATGGTTTCAAAGGGATCCTCATCTCTCCCATAGGCCCTTTAATTCCCTTCATATCAGTGAACTTGATTGGAAACAATTCCTGATACTCATGTAGCAATTCTGTGATATTGTCAATAGTGGCAGCATCCCAATAATCTTCAACATTTGCAAGCCTCGGTGTTTTCTATGTTCCAATGTTGAATTTATTGATCTTGATCAGCTGTCCAATAAATGGTAGGTCAACTCATGGTCCTTCCACATCTCTCTGGCCTTCTATTTCTGCGATGTCCACCTTCCTAGGATCATCGTCTTCATCAATATTGATGTTGTAACATTCTTGCAGTTTCTTGAGAGGTGCAGTCCATTCGTCCTCTTCTTGTTCCAAAGGGAGGCTAGGTACCTCCTCGAACACTTTCTATATTACAACCTATAATGCTTGATCTACTGTAGGATATTGGCCTTCGAATAAAAAGGTAGTAACAAAGTTCTGAGTCATACCTTCCCAATCTGCAGTGATGAGGTGCAGCTCTACTTGAAGGTACCAGTTGATAGGGGTTGTGTCAGCGTGTTAACGAATTTGTGCACCCACTGTTGATTAAGGTTGGTTGTCATTGATGTCAACCCTTGAAGAAAGCCCCGTAGCACAAAGGCTTGGGTAATGGACCCAATACTATATGATGTAAATATGACTCATTATTGTTTTGTCATGGTTGATAAGAAGTAAATATGGATGAACTCCAAAGTGATCCCCTTATGGTGAAATCCCTCACGGGAAGATGCTTTGTGGAGTAAGAGAACCCATGCTTAATTGTGAAATAATGAGATGAAGGAAATTGAATTTGTTAGGGAAAATATCCTATATAGATAGTTCTTGTCATGTCATTTCTAGTGGTATGTGGAACGTCACATAATTCCTCATGGTAAGAGAGTTATGACCATGAGAAGTTGGAGACCCCAGGTTTGGGTAATGAACCCAAGTTTGTTTGATGGCACTACTACATTTGGGTCAAATTTCGACGGTGCGTTCGACGCAATTGCCACTTTCTATTGTCAGACGACCGACAAACCTCAGACCCCCTCAAACGTCGTTTCACATGACGTCGTTTTTCCGACGACCTAATTTTCGTCTATATTGCGACGTTTCAAACGTGGCAAGAGAGACGTTGCAAACGTCGCAAGAGAGACATTGCAAACGTGGAAAGAGAGACATTTCAAACGTGGCAAGACCGACGTTTCAAACGTGGCAAGAGAGATGTTGCAAACGTGGCAAGAGAGATGTTTCAAACGTGGCAAGACCAACATTTCAAACGTCGCAAGAGAGACATTGCAAATGTGGCAAGAGAGACGTTGCAAACGTGGCAAGACCGATGTTTCAAACGCGGCAAGAGAGACGTTGCAAACGTGGCAAGACCGACGTTTCAAACGTGGCAAGTGAGACATTGCAAACGTGGCAAGTGAGACGTTTCAGACGTGGCAAGAGAGACGCTTCAAAGGTGGCAAGACCGAAATTTCAAAAATGGCAAGTGAGATGTTTCAGACGTGGCAAGAGATACGTTCTAAAGGTGGCAAGACCGACGGAAGGAGGTATTAGCTCCGACGTGGTTGCTATGGGAGCGACACTCTTGAACATCGCAAGAACGACGTCCATCAGGTGGCAACAACGACGGCCAAGAGTTACTAGCTCCAACATGGTTGCTATGGGAGCGACAATATTGGAGGTGGAAAGAGAGACGTCTTGGACGTGGCAATAGCGACGGGAAGAGAGTGAAAGACGTCACAATTTCCACCTTTGTGTAGGTATTTAAAAAAAAATTACAATATCAATATCAAGACCTAATAGTCATTCCAGGCCCAAAGGAGGAGTAAGTCATATAGATGTCAGCTAGTGACATAGTCTAGTTGTGTACAGTGTGATGTATTAGATTCTTATATTGGAATGGAGTAATAAAAGACCCCCTTTTGTTTACATTGTGACTCTTATGTTCTACATGGATTATTGGTATGTAGGTAATTCTTCTTTTTTTTTTGTTATGATGAATATGTTGAATTGAATGTGCATAAATGTGTTAAGTGTGTATAAGAGTTGTAGATCAACAGAGGTAATAGGCCCACACGAAAGATATCTCCCCAAAATTTTAGACTGTGTGGAGTGTTATCACTCCAAGAAACCCTTTGTGGTTGCAGACCAAAGGTGTTTGGTAACTTAAGAAATGAATGTTTTTGTATTTTGTAAATGTGGATCAATGGGATAACTCAATTCAGCTTATGGCATTCAGACTTCAAAATGGTAATCAAATAAACAGTGCTCTCCAAGATTGGTTAATCAACAAAATAACTTTCAGTGGATGAAGAAAAGATTGTTCATAAACCAGTACAAAGTAGGGTCTAATAAACAACTAAGAAACTAATTATTATTTCATGAGCCAAACAATGGGATAACAGCCATTCAAGGCTTGAGAACAAGATAACAGTACAGAAGAAATATGGAAAACTGACACCAAAATGGAAAGGAACCTGTGATTTAGTATTAGCAATGAAATGTCTGAGTACAAAAAAGAGTATTATTGTATCTAGAATCGAACCCTTATCTCTTATCATTCCCAGGATTTATAGCCTTTACAATATACAAATTAGATCCTATAAAAAGGGATCTACCATACTAAAAATAACATAATATAAAACTAATTGTAAACTTTAATAGAACAGATCCTTTATTAAAGGAAATCAAACCATATCTAATTGGAGTCTTCGACAGCTGCAAAGGTATTCAACACTTGGATGTGATGACAAGGTTGTTTGGATAAAGTTAAATAATTCCACGTTGAGGACAGCTCACTCTTTTACCCAAAATAGATATGAAACTTCCTCATTTCCTTTTTGCTGGCAAATTCAATCACATGAACAGCTCCATTAGTCTATCCTACAGCAAACTGATTAGTCTCAAGTGGATGTGCAACAATTACAAGAGGATAGATATTACAGCAAACTGATTAGTATAAATGCAGAAGAATTTTGATGCCTATCTTCCCTATCAGTAGGATAATCTTCATCTGAGACAATGGGGTGTTGAGCCTGAACAATAGTACTATTACTAATTGCTGGATATCCAATTGTTGGCACTGTTCCAGTTGTAACTGCTGGCCTTGAGACTGGAAAGGTGAACCAACAGCACGGTTTCCATGTAGAGAGTGGCTGCTTGATGTACCAGTATTCGTTCCAAGGGCCAAAGAAGTATTCTCAATATTACTTCCGGTACTGCTAGAGAGAGAAAACCTGGCTGTATTCTTACCTTTTTTGCACCTTAATATTAGCAGTTGATACAGAGCTGTAGTTTGTCCTGTTATTAGATATATTGTTTGATGGAAAAATAGAGCTATATTTACTAGAAACTGTATCTCCTAATCCAAGTTCATCGGGAAATTGTGCAGCTGCATCAATAGATAAGAAAGGCACACTACTTGTTATCTTGGAGGCAAGCACCTGATGAAATCTACTCCCACCCAACTCAATTGAGTGTGGAGGATGACTCAATTGTGTTGATAAGTCGTTTGTTTGTTGCAATGATATTGTCAAGTTAACAATAAGACTTTGACAATGGCATAGAGTACAATTGAGGAGGCCCGAGAACATGTGACCATTGTCCTTGAAAAGAATATTATCATAATTATCACCAAAAATCGTAGCATTCTGCCCATTTATATAATACTACTTGGCCTGACTCTCCACCCCAAATGTTGTCCAATCCGTTACAGAGCTTAGAAATACTATCAGAATCCAACCAGTCAGCCAAAATTTTAAATTGTAGGGGCTTAGAACACAGATATGATTTAGGCATAACACATGCCAATGGAATAGGAAGAAGGTGTTGAACATTGAATTTGTAGACATTTTCCATTAGAACATCTTTTGAGGAAGACCTGCTATTGTTTCCACTGAGCTCACATGCACTGGAAATTGATGGAAGCCTCACGGTAATAGCAATATTCTCAGGAAGTTCAACGTGTATAGACATCTTCAATGCACGAGGGCTGCCATCTTCTCCTTCATTGACAAACACGTCATCCTCATAAATTGCCTTCAATGCCAGCAACTACTCATCTTCTTGTTCCTGATCATTCAATTCAACCTGCAATTTAGATAGTTTAGGTCCATTGATGGCCAAATAAAGTTTCAATCGTCTTATAATAGAACCTAAATCTCTGCTCTTATCTTCCTATTTTCCACAAAAATTTGAGTTGTTACTGCTTCCAGCTGCTGAAAACTCTTGCATCGATACTTCAGTCTCATATATAACTTCACTTTCTGTAGAATTCCTTGGGCTGGCTGTTTGCACGCTCTCAGAAACATCACATGACTTACATTCATTAGAGAAGGTACTGGATTTCCCTGAACTGGAGGTTTCTGGAACGTCTTGATTGAATACATCAGACCTCAAATATCTAGCACCATTTCTTAAGTGAGTGGAGTATCCTTGATTTCTCATTCCATTATCTCTTAACAGCTTCTTTATATGCCTTCCATGTGCTCCTTCTGTGTTTCTATTTATAGTCTCACTAAATAGCGGTGGTCCAGGCTTTGCCCTTTGAAAACTCTCATTCTCAGATTGTGAGCAGTTTTCTAAATCTGAAGCTAAGTCCTTTGCTATGGAATTATAATTTCCTTCAGTTCCCTTGGACATAGGAGGAGAGGTGAGACCCTTAACCACCAACTCTCTAGTTATATCATAGAAATTGAAATCGACCTATTTTCATTAATTCAAAAGCACCCCTGCCTCTGTAATATATCTTTGGATCATAACCCAATAAAGAAAGATGGACAGTGTCACTTCCACATGCCAAGCCCGGCTCCACTAGATCCATAAGTCTATTGATTCTAGCATAAGCCAGAACATCCAGAATAGGGTTATGTGCAGCTTGCAAAGGAATCCCAAAGATAGTATTCCAACATCTCCCAACCCTGTATTCTTATCAAATCCACATTCCTGTATGTCCTTAAAAGGAAGCAGACCACCTGGTGATCCAAGAGATTCCAACAGATCCGCTGATCTGGGTATGCAAACATCATCCCATGGCTTCACTATAGGGCCTTCCTGCTCCATTAAATATGCGTTTAATAAACAACAACCATTAAACAAGAGAACAGAGCATTTATAATATATAGCTGATATCTGATCACGATAAGGATATGATGCCTCTAGAGGGTCGACGGTTTTGTTCTCTATGTGTAGTCCAGCCAACAAGTTAACAACTGTCAAATCAGCCTCTAATGGATGCTCTGTGATAAAATTTTCTAAATCCCTTGGCAAGCGCAATCTTACAGGTACTGGCATCTGCGATCTCAGGAAAATGAACACGACCATGCAAAATAGAAACAGCTATGAAGAAACACGTTATTGCTTTGGCTGAACGCATGGCTGATTAATGGCTTGATTCGTGGCTAAATTTGAGGTTTGACCTGGGAATTGATTTGGTGCATTGTGGACTTGACATTTGGCACGTGCAAGAACAAGAGGATTTTAAATTTGAATGTAGAAATACTTTCGGTGGTAAAGGACTACTTGCTGAAGGTCCTTTTTCCACCGAAAGTGTCGGTTTTCGGTAGTTAACGAGTCATTTGAGAGACCCGCTTAACCACCGAAAACTGTGATTTTGAAATTTGAAATCCAAGACTCAAAGGAATGCTTTGTTCAACTTTACATTCCAGAAATAGACCAGCAAATGAACTCTAAAAAATTTAAAAATAATTTTTTTGGACTTGATCTTATCTCCTAAAGATTCCCAAAATGACGGTGCTATTTTGGGAGATAACATGGAGGAATGAGACCAACTAAATGCTGGCCTCTAGTTGCAACAGTATGGGGAAACCCCCTTTGGCGATATCCATAAGCCAATCATCTTCCATTGCAAGTAACCAATAGGGAAACCCCCTTTGGCTAGGAACATTTTCCTCAATCTAAAGTGCAGATAAGTGTTGGTGATGTGACAGTGGCCAACCTCCTAAGTTCCACAAGGCTAGTACCCTATCTTCG
>ML794745.1:262497-310510 GCA_009831015.1 Picea engelmannii | reverse complement strand
ATGTAGTGAGGGAGAGAGACATAATTAGAGAGTGGGAGAGGGAGGAATGTGGAGAGAAGACAAAGAAAGTGAGTGGGGTAGAGAGAGATCAGGGGGGAACAATGGTGGAGTGAGATGGGGGGAGAAGAGGGACACAGGGAGAGAGGGGAAGAGGGGTAAGAGAGATAGGGATATGGAGAGAGAAGGAGGGAAGAGAGTCAGAGAGGGATAAGGAGAGTGAGGTCGGAGACAAAGAAATGAATATAGAGCAAGGGAGGGAGAGAGAGAGGGAATTTATTTATGTTAAAAAAAATTTACACACATTCTTATTTATAATAACGCGCATGCATTTTAGGAACATGAAATTGTGGACATGTTCCTAAAGCACACACATTATTTTCGAGCGGAAGTGAAAAATCTAGCATATGTGTTTCCTGATCTGGTTTCCTTGAATTTAGGTTCGGGATGACAAACCTAGTGGGTCGGTCTACAAATACAGAAAAATCTCCATTTTTATGAATTCCTCTCCATATATTTGTTTCTGACGTTATTTTTTTAGAGGCTACAGAATTCAGTAATTGACAATACTATGAACACAGATAGAGTTGTCTGTGAAGATTCCAAATATACATTATTTTAAAAATTAATAATGTTTAATATTTTTATCTAGTTTTTTCTAGATATATATTAAAATCCTAGAATACGTACCTCTCATATTTTTGTTATAATTTTTTTTCGTCTTAAACATTTCTCAAATGAGTTATATGCATCACTAGAGGAGACCGATATCTACGATCTAAAAAAAATAAATCATTTTGATCATGTTAAGACCCTCTTAGCCTGCACGAACAAAATATGTTGTAATTTTAGGGATATGTTGAGTTTGATAATTTTAAAAATATATAGAATTAATATTGTAAATTTCCAAAAATACTCAGCATAAGAACAATGGGTTCTCTATAGGTATACAAGTTTTTGGAACTAAATTCCATTGTTAAGATACTCAACACCAGCACGAAAAAAAAAACATATACCTTATATTTTGTTGGAAAAATAAGATAACACTATTAGAAAAATAAAATTTGACATAGCTATTCACAATTTCTATGAATAAAAGTTATATATTCGGAAATCTAATTCAAATTTATACATTTCATATTCTTACACAATATTCAAATTAATTGTAAAAGTACCTTGATCAAGGTGGATATCGGTGGCCACCCACCTATTCCACTAGCTCGAAACACAGTTTTCCACCTTGGTAGTTTTTCGACAGTTTTTTGGGTTCCAAACTTCTGGGGCCATTTTGAGGCCCTAAACAACGTTTTTTGGGGATTTGGGGCCTGAGGGACTACGAAAGGCACTTCCCCAGGCTAGTCGAAAATTATTCTTCTTGGTTAGAAATTTCCAAAGGGCTATCGTGTAGCTAAAATATAGATTGTATGAAAAATTTACGACCCCGAGAATTTGATGTACTAACTTACCCAAACGGGGCCCACATGACTTTTGAAGCTTCATCTCCTAGGGTTAGGTTTTTGGATGTCTAGGGTTTTTGACATTACTTTTTATTGTAAAAGGCCTTAAAAGCCTCATTTTAACCATCTTATTGCGAATGAGCATAGTCGTCACATCTCTTCTTAGAGATAAGCTGCCACCATTCCAGCAAGCTTGTTTTCTGCTGCATTTTATAGTTTCATCTTATTTCCTTATTGAATAGAAAAACAGTTTTATTGTATCTCTGTTATTTTGTGTTAAGAATATTTTAATAATCTATATTCATTGTGTTCTTCTCATAAAATCTGGATCAGTGGTATCAGAGCGGTCTGATCCTTCTCGTCTTAATGCATGTCCCCAATGAGGTCAGGGTACAAAGAATTGGGTCTTGGGATTGTTTCTCTTGAGGAAAAAATCTCTCACATGCCCAAGTGACCCCTCATGGCAAGAGAAAAGAAAGATGACGAGACATGAGATCCTTTCAAATTGGTTCTTGAGGAATCCCTCATGCAACAGAGGAATGAGATGATGGATAGTTTCGCACAAATCCTTCGGTGGCTACCAACAAGCGATGCATCTTTCTCAAACGGAGGTGTTGCCCCCTTCAAGGTACAAATCAACTTAGATGTTCCTATATTTGAAGGTCATGTAGATGCAGATGTTGTAGACAAGTGTTTGAATCTACTAGAATGGTATTTTTTTGTCCATAACTTTTAAAAAAGAGAAAAGATTACTTTTGTGCTCCTCAAAGCCATTGCCCATGTCAAAGATTTGTGGGAAACTTTCTATGAGCGAAAGGAAATAGAGTAGCCCTCATGATTTATAGTCACTGCCACCTAGGAATCCTTCAGGGATACTATTAAGGAAAAATGCTACCCTGTTGAAAGTTATGACGACCTGTATACCAAATGGACCACATTGTGCCAAGAAAGAGACCAAGTAGTGCTAGAGTTCACAAATATCTTCCATAACTTGCGCACCAAGCTGGATATAAAATATTCAGAGTGACATATGGTGCTCAAGTATCGTGTTTCTCTACATAGATACATTTGTACTGAAATGGAATTTCTGGATATCTTGTCCTTGGGCATAGCCTACCGATATGCCATCAAAATCAAGCAGAAGCTAAAAAAAAAGACGAAACAATTTGGGCCTGGGAACTCCTCATAGAAAAATATAGGAAAGGGAGGCCCCGACCTACAAAACAAAGGAAAAATCAAATATGGACAGTATTAGGACAACAATTCCAAGCCACAAGCAAAGAAGGACACCGAGAAGACAAAGAAAGATACCCGAAAGTGGTGCGACTTCCATAAGAGACCTTAGCATAACACTGTTGATTGTCGCTCAATGCAGTCACTGGTGGCCAAAGTGAAAGCCTATAAATTAGATGTGGATTCTGACTCTGAGTTAGAACCAAAAAGGGGAAGACGAATCATTGACGTGGAATCCAGTGCCACCATTGCTACCACCAAGCTCCAACCTAGTGAATGAGATGAGACAGAAGAAGGAGAGTACCTCTTCCATTCACAGATGTGGGTAAAAGGCACCCTGCTTCACTTCATCATTGATAGAGGTATCCATAAGAACCTAATCTCAGTAGAGGTCGTTAAGTGGTTGGCTCTGCCGAAAATGCCACACCCACAACCCTACACCATTAGATGGCTCTCCCAAGGAAGTGATCTCCGCATCATCCAACAATGTCGAATGTCATATGACATCAATCCCTTCAAAGACGAGGTATTGTGTGATGTTGCTCCTCTTGAAGTTTGTAAAGTTCTTTTGGGCCAACCTTATTTATGGAAACATCATGTTGTATATGAGTCTAGGCCTCATAGTGTTATTATTACTTTGAACTGAAAATTGTACATGATACCTGAGGTAGTCCCTCGTAGTGTTATTTACTTGATCTCTACCAAGCAATGTAGGAAGGTCATATCTCAGACCGGGAAAATTTTCTTCTTCGTGATTTGCTCTCAGAGTGAGAAAAATATCGGCGCCACATCCAGGGCCTTCGCAACTGATCTCTCCACACAACTGAAGCATGTGGATAAGGTCGTGGAAGAATACTAAGATATATTCTCCTCTTCTACTGGGGTACCTGTGCACTTCTAGGTCAAGCATCACATCGATCTGATGCTAGGCGCATTGCTACCCAATGGGCCAGTCTACTATAGCTCTCTGTTACAAAATGAGGAGATCAAGAGGAATATCCAAGAACTACTCCACAGGGGGAACATCTGTCCTAGTTCATGACCTTGTGGGAGCCCAATCCTACTGGTGCAGAAGAAACACAGGACCTAGAAACTCTACATTGATTACCAAGCCATGAATAAAATCACAGTCTGAAACCGGTACCCAATTCCTCAAATCGACGAACTCCTTGATCAACTCACGGGGGGAAAATACTTCAGTAAGATTGATCTAAAGTATGGCTAACACCAGGTCCCAATAGAACATACATATGTATGGAAGACTTCCTTCAATTCAAAACAACGCCTTTTTGAATGGTTGGTCATGCCCTTTGGTTTGAAAAATGTTCTAGCAACTTTTATGAGGATGATGGACGATATCCTACGAACTTTCACTAATACATTTTTAGTGGTGTGTCTAGACGACATTCTCATATACAACAAGACTTTGGAGGAACACTTGCAAAACATTCAACAGGTTCTACACACCCTGTGGCAACACAAATTATATGAAAACTTTGAAAAATTCTCCTTTGGCATGGACAAGGTCCATTACTTAGGCTACATCATTGATCAAAATGGTGTGCATGTGGATCCAGCCAAGATCCAAGTCATCCTTGATTGGCCAGCCCCAACCACACTCACTGAAGTTCGGAGATTCTTGGGCCTCGCCAATTTCTATCATAGGTTCATGTTGGGATTCTTTCATATCGCATGGGCACTCAACCAAGTAACCAGGGGTGGCAGTAAGGTAAAATTTGTGTGGGTCCTATTCCAACAAAAAGCCTTCGATGACTTGAAGAAGTGTTTGTGCTCATCTCCTGTACTTTCATTACCGGACCTGCAACATCCCTTTGAAATCGAAATAGATGCTTCATACTATGTTGTGGGAACCTTTCTCACTCAACATGGCCACCCCGTAGAAGACACTATCAGATGTTTTTCGTAAGTACCCTACTTATGACAAAGAAATGTACTCCAATGTGCAAGTATGTCTCCAGTGGAGACATTACATTCTTGGGAAGGAGACAATCGTCCACACTAATCACAAGCCACTACAGTTCATGCAGACCCAAGGAAAATTGCAGAATGACCGCCATCAAAAGTGGTCAACATACTTACAACAGTTCCACCTCAACATCACGTATAAAACAAGAAGTACCAACTGAGTTACTAACTTCCTTAGCCGACCTCCAGTTGTGACACTCACCATGGTGCTAGATTCTTGTGGCCACGAGACCTCTGGATGGCCCCACCTCTACGAGACAGAACCTGACTTCTCCACCACCTACCAAATGTTGGGCGCCAACTCAGTGGTCGCTAATTTCCATCTTTAGGATGGGATGTTGTGTCATCTAAGCCATATCTTCATTCCATCAAGCAAGCACACGAAGATGATTTGGGAAGCTCACTATAATCGAGTGACAGGACACTTTGGCATCGAAAAGACAGTGGCAGTGTTGAAGAAACGTTTCTACTGGCTGAAACTTCGACAAGATTTCGACAAGTATATCAAGTCCTGCATTGCCTGCGCTATTGCCAAACCGACCACTAAGAAACATGGGCCTATACACCCCTATGCCTACTCTGAAGAATCCATGGGAATCCATCTAAATGGAATACATGTTATGCCTCCCATCCACCAAGAGGGTAAATGGTTGTGTTTTTGTGGTTGTTGATCGCTTTTCCAAGATGGTTATTCTAGCCGCCTGCAAGAAGAACTTCATAGAAGAAGCCACTGCCAAGATCTTATTTGAACGAGTATGGGTAAATTTTTGGATCCCACAAACCATTATCTCATACTGTGAAAGTCATTTCCTCAGCTCATTCTGGTTAAGCCTCTTGTCACTGTTGGATACCAAGCTCACCAAATCCACTACCTTCCACCCCCCAACAGATGGCCAAACTGAGGTCATCAATCAGATGGTCGTACATATCCTGCACATGTACAATTCAAAACACCCCCACACATGGGATGAGATCTGTCCCTATGTCATTTATAGATAAAACCGATCCTTGCATAGATCAACTGGCCATATCCCATTTTAGGTGGGGTTGGGATTCCAACCATTCGACCCCATGGATGTTGCACTACCCTTGGTGACCACCTCAACCGACTTGTCCCCTGCTCCACCAGAAGCTGACAAAGCCACCTAGTTCATTGAGTGGATCAAACACATCCTCTAATAGGTTCAGGATATTCTACAAAAGTCTAATGCCAAGTACAACCAACACCATGATCAACATTGAGTTCCACATAAGTTTTAGGTGGACGACAAAGTTTGGTTGCATTTGTAGAAAGAATGCCTTACAAGGCCACATCAGAATCTTTTCCCACTTCGTTATGGGTCATAAACCATCACCAAGGTTCTGGGTGACAATATTTTGAGCTCAACATTCCCCCCTTCCTTTGTATTCATCCAATCTTCAATGTGGCTCTCCTTCGGCCATATTTCCCACCATTATTGGACACCTCAGAGATAGTAGAGAAGCTGACACCAACAGAGCTCGACCCTGACTTCATGCAACATGCATCTAGTGATCATATTGTGGACACACATATCAAGGGAACTCGACAACAAAGGATCCAACATTATCTAGTCATCAAAGTAGGGCATCTCCTGCACCAAGGCAAGTGGCTGACCCAGGACCAAATTCAACAAAAATTTCCTTATCTGATGGGGGAACTCAAAACAATGGATACCATTTCTTCTTAAGGAGGGAGGATTGATCCAGGTGGATATCGGTGTTCACCCACCTATTCCACTAGCTCAAAAAATAGTTTTCCACCTAGGAAGTTTTTCAGTAGTTTTTTGGGTTCCAAACTTCTGGGGCCATTTTGAGGCCCTAAACGATGTTTTTCAGGGATTTGGTGCTATAGCGGGAAAACCCACCTATGGACTACAATAGGGTTCAACATGTAGGAAGATATAACGGTATAAAAGTATCCTACCTTTCTAACTACCCATAATATACCCCACATTCTTATATGAAAGACAAACTGAAAAGATCAAGTAACTTTACCTTTTACTCTGCGTCCGGTGTCGATCTTGTCGTGTTCGATAGATCCGTTGAATGCAAGCCTCCTCCCAAGGATGACCTACATTCACAAACAGATAAACAGAGAACTACACGCATGCATCTCATATATAAATCATGGGTTATATGTTAGAATGAAACATAAACTGAATACAAACATTTGACACATCATATTCCGGGACATGAAAAGTATTTATTTTATTGATATCACAATGTTTACTTACAACAAAGGTCGACGATTGCTCCATGGACATGGTCCATCCTCCTTTTCACTAAGCTTCAACTGCACTTCCATGTATCTTTCTCCTCTCAATCTTCTTCTAGCGAAATGGCATAGGCTTATGATGGAGGAAAAAGGAAAGAATGGGAAATTCTGATGCAAATCTAACATGGTGGCTGCAATTATTTGGGGCAAGGAGGGGATGTGAAATGGGCATAGTTTCACTGTTCTTTTTCTTCTCTCAGGAATTAGATCCCAAAACCTCCTTTTATATGAAAAAAGGATGGTTATTTGGTTGGGTGATGGGCTATAGGAAGTGGATCAGTTGGGAAACTACCCAATAACTCGTAATCTCAACGAATTCCTTGCAAGGTTTTAATTTTTGTAAGTTTTGTGGGTATACGCGGAATGTAATGGTGCATCTAGAATACATATGTGGATTGTAGTGGTGTAGCAAGTGTTTGTACACAGGTAGTAGTGGTACAAGGCACGTACATCTTCAAAAATAGTGTTTTTAAGAAGAGTTTCTCAATGATGGCTTGGAAAACATAGCAAGTACGACGAACAAATGTCAGGTATGCTTGTATGGAGAAATTTAGGGTTATAACATATTCCCCCTAATGTGTGAGGTTAGAAGAGCATCTGATGGCTGAAATACATTACAAATCTTCACCAACGTATGAAGCGAATGAGCCCAGAACCAGAGTTCGGGAGGTGCCATCTACAAAAATGACAATTCTCTCACTGAGGCAGATATACCCATGCTCGGGCTTAAATAAATCATGGATTACAATCAAATACACTACAGATCCATGTCATATAACTATATAAAGTGTAGCCAGGAGAAAACACAATGGATCTACATCTCAAAATAAAAAATATACATATATAGTATCCATATTCAAGAAGCCAATGATGCATGATGGTTGGAGATGAGGCCTTTATAGCTCGAGAAAAAACTTCAAGATATTCAAAACTTGGGTAGGAGTGTAATGTGAGTGTACAAATTCACTACCCAGAGGTCTTTGATGAATCGTTAGGGAATAGACAAGAGGATCTCGGTGATCAGGAAAATAACTTCATTGATTTTGAACAAGGACTTGATTGGAATTTGGGGATGGTAGGGCATGAGTTCAAGAGACAAACTACATAAAGGCTGACTCGGGTTGGGTAAAAATTCCCTTGGAAAAGAGAACGACAGACGATCAGACTCAGGTAACATGACATTGACATAAGTTCACGATGCAGGAGGTAACACAAACACTCCATGTGTTTGGAAGGATAACCAAACAAAGGAGGTCACAACTCTATGTAGAGAGAACAAATCCCTAAAGTCACATTAAATCCCAAATCTTGAAGAACAAACATAAGGATGTGCTTTGTCCAAGGGAGACTCATTGTGCTTCCATAAAAAGAAAATATATTTCCCGTCCTCTTTTTGGGGTATTTTTTATTTTTTTGTCTTTTTCAATATTTTTAAAGAGCTTGAAAAAGAATAAAAGAATGCTATGTTAGAAAGAAGGAATGAGTGTCACAAGCATACTATCTCCAAGTGAAAGGAACATACTAATGCTCATAGTAAGGAGACATGTGCAGGGAAAGGACACTTGGGGAAAATTCCTCCATGGGTCAAGGTGTCAAGACTCAGAGGCAAAGTGCTACAAGGCTTGCGTATAAGGCATGCTTCATAGGTTCAGTTGAAAGAAACATGGAGCCAAAATTAGGCCAAAGACATCGGGATGAAAATGTGATTAATAAGACACAATGAAACCCCCTTCAATGTATTTTTCATGAGCCCAAAGAAGGTAAGCTCTATGATTTTTCACGTTTAGAGAGTTTGAAAAAACATAAAAGAAGACTTTGTTGGGGTAACTTTTTTGAAGGTAGTCTAGTCGGTTCAAAAAAGGGATATAGTAGCACTGAAAATACGTTTATTCGGAACCATTTTAATGAGTGTGACATAGACAAGATCACTCGTCCATCTTCTTAATTTTAAGGAGTCTAAAAAGATCTTAACTATGGAATCCATATGGTGTGTTCTTCTGGACCTTTTTAATGAGTGTTAAGGAACAAGGTCACTTGACAATCTTTTCAATTTTAAGGAATCTGAAAAGAGATTAACTATGGAATTCGTATAGTATGTTATTCTGTACCAATTAACAATTGTGAAGGAACAAGGTCACTCGGCAATGTTTTCAATTTTAGGGAGTCTGAAAAGAGCTTAACTATGGACTTCGTGGGGGTTCCTTTTTCATACATTTAGTCCCTCAGGTGTGAAAAAGGGTTAAACTTATACCTGATAATACTCTTCTAGTGAACCGAAGTTCCTAGAGTATACCTTTGTTCATACAATTGACCATCTAGACTGAAAAAGGGGTAAACTATCGCCAGACAGACATGCCTTCAAATTTTAGTTTGGCGAGCGTGAAAGACAACCAGATCGCTCGGTAATATTTTCATGTTTAAAGATTCTGAAAAAGGGCTTAAAATAACACTCTTTTCTGGGAGTTTTGAGGGTGAGGCCAAGGGTGGTGACACATCAGACGTATGGGGCTCAATCTTATAATCAGGACAGGACTAACAAGGACTCTTGAGCCTAAAGTCATTAACAATAGCATGGATGCCAAAATGAAACTAGGATCTACCTAAAGGTAGGCTCTACCACTTTACCACGACACTTCTTAATCAATAATGATGGTTTTGTACCATAGTTTGGTGGGATCGACCCTATGGCAAAGAGAAAAAGACAATGAGATGCAAAAAGTGGAGGTGGAATCCTAACTTAAATGCAAGAAGTTGGAAAAAGTGACTTTTACCCAAGGACCTTTAAAAGTGACCCATATCCCAAAAAAAATTCCAAACCAAAAGTGAAGTGTATCGTAACATCCAAGGACAAAATAAAGAAACATACTAGATGATTTTCAATCTAGAAAAAAACGACAAAAGGGTTCAAAAACAGTGGCAAAAAAGGCCAAAAAAGTCTATAAATAGAAGCTGACAACTCATTTTTACCATGCAAATTGAGAATTAACCAAAAAGATAAATAGACCCCTTTTCTAAGAGAGTTGATTTTGAGAGCTTCAGAGGAAGAAATGAACTTCTGCTCAGACCAAGTAAGTACAAATCAACCCCTCTTGCATTTCAATACTTCCTTTATGAATTTATTTTAGTTTTTAGGGGGGCACACCCTCCTAAAAAAGGGCGGCCCTACGTGTACACAGATTGTCCAAGGACAACCCACGTATGCCCACATGCAGAAAACAATATTCTCCTATGTATACACGACTGTGTCCAAGACATCTCGTGTACACCCTCAATAACATGGAAAAAATGAAAAACAAGAGTAAACACTCCCTTTGAACTTGTCATTTGACAGGATGTATGTCCACTAGAGAGAGAGGGAGCATAAAGACATTGATATTTTGGTTGAAGAGGACCCTATTGTTGTCGTTGCATTGAAACCATGCGGGTTATGGAAGTTCTTTCGATGCCCACTCATGAGGGCACAACCCAGGCTGTTGAATGCCTTGGTGGACTATTGGCACCCCGACGCTAAGACATTTATTCTTGAGGGGAAGTCGTTGACTCCAATGACTAAAGACATTTACTTTTTGACTGGCCTCTCAAGGAGAGGAGAACCAGTCAACTTCATTCTTTTCCCCTCGGGCCTCATAAGATCGTCGAGTTGATTGGGCTACATTGCGAGGTTGGTACTGAGAAACTAGGTTCTCAAGTGGCAATCCACAAGATCACCAACCTATCACTGAAAGTGATAGTTTTACTCATTCTGAGGATCACTAGATCTGCGGCCTTACATTAGGCCTCCCGAGAACACATGTATTGTGCGGTGCAATGTTTAAATGCATGAGTGTTTGATTGGAGCATGACCATGTTTGACTGCACGAAGAGACAGCTTACAAAGTCTCAATGGCGAAGCAACAAAAACTTTGGGTTTGGTACCATATTATGCTCATTATTC
Source organism: Picea engelmannii (assembly GCA_009831015.1). Lineage (NCBI taxonomy): Eukaryota > Viridiplantae > Streptophyta > Pinopsida > Pinales > Pinaceae > Picea > Picea engelmannii. Next base: position 299,607 of record ML794745.1, on the reverse strand, counting down.
TTTAAGAGGGTACCCAACATGAGTCCACGAGAGATAGTATGAGGGCATGTGGCCTCCTTCCCAGTAGTTCACAGGTGGGTGGCATTGTTGTTGCGAAAGGGGGGAGGGAGGACCATAGAGGGCTTCGATGATACCTTTATTGACTAGTGGGTACAATAGATTCTGGCAATAGAGGACTACCCCTATGTCGAAATCAACTTTTCCAGGGATTCAGATGTGCTCGTACCTTTTGGAGAGGAGCGAGGAGAGATAGGTACATTTGTTTTTAAAGTTATTTTATTTTTAATTACTTTTTATATATAATATTTTTTTGTGAGTCAAAGTATCCCACAACTATGTATCTGTTTTATGTATAGATGTGGGACCAGTGCATCCAACAGAACTCTCGAGGACCAGGCAACGTCCTTGACTAGAGGCAGTACCAGTGCCAATCGTCGGACCAACAACAGTAGCAGTTGTAGAGGGGCCTCCAACCAGAGAGGATGAGAGAGTTTTTAGACGAGTGAAGCGGAACCTCACCACACTCACTCGTACAGTCCCCATGGTTGATATCGAGGATCTCTTGCCATCGATGCAGCCTCACGTAGTTGGGGTGCCACGGAGCTGGGTCTAGTTGTTTAAGCATTTGAAAAACGTCGTTGTTCACTATGGAAGGGAGAATAGGCCCCTTTCTTAGCTCAAGATGGACCACTTACGTGGCGAGGGCATTGTTTGTATATCTTTGAGGGCATAAGCCCCATGATGTATAGTGGATTTATATTTTTGAGGTGTTCGCACCCACCTGTGTACTCTGAGACTTTTGATATATATATACATATATGTGTGTGTGTATTTACAACTTTTATGTCTTATGGATCACATTTGTTTACAAATGTATGTACATGTGTATGTGTGTGCTTCTTTTTATGTGTGTGTAATATGCCAATCTAATACTTTATTAGATAGAGTATCTGTCATTTGATTTAATCTCCTAGGAACATGGACATATATAATGCAATCAAAACAACGTTATAAGAGACGTAACCTAAGGAATCATCGGTGTAAAGTAGGATCATAGACATGGTAAACCTGATTTAACTAGGATACAACCAGTTGTACATCTAATTAGACCCATAGGTGAGAGATACCATGTGACAAAGCATCACGAAGAAACTCTATCACTGCGTTGTACTCGATGACATTGTTTGCAGCATCACCTAGGTAGATACCTCTAGAAGATATCAACTGGCCCTGAGGCATGAAGATCACCCAAGCTGCATAATCAGGCCTTTGAGTGTGTTTTCTAGCACCATTCGCGAACCCAATGAACACCTCTGATTCACTTGACATCTTCCACAGTGAAAAAGGAGACATAAATAATGACACGTCCATAAAAAAAAGAAGATAAAAAACCCATTGTATAAAAACTATACATGTGTAAAAGAAGTAACCCAAGGCGACTCACCTACAAGTAATACTTCATGTGGTCAAGCCCATTTCTAGGCTCTACAAAATATTTTCCTTCAAATTAAATCAGACGATAAGCACCCTTCTTTAGTACCTCCTTCACAATGAAAGTTATGAACCACATGGGTTTGAACTCGCCTGCCCCCATGGGATCCTTATCTTGGTTGTAAAATAGGACAAGGTCACCTTAAGAAAAAATCCAAGGATGAATGGACTAATCATACTGACACTTGACTCGTTGTTTGTGATCCTCATTAGCCGAGGCTTCATCATGACATTGCTCATCGAGCTGCTCGAGATATAATAAGCGTTCCTCAAGCGATGAAGTGTCTGGAAATAACTGTAATACCAACTTTAGAGATGGGATTTGGAACTCTATTGGAAGGATGGGTTCCAACCCATAAATGAGTTCAAAAGGTGATAAACTGGTGAGAGTCTTTACAGACGTTCGGTAGGCCCACAATGTTGAGTACAACATCAAATTCCAATTTGACTTGGAAAAAATGATCGTTCGTTGCAGAATATTCTTGAGGGATTTATTCATAGCTTCCACCTGACCATTCCCTTGTGGGTAGTAGGTTGATGAATTCTCCTACCTCAACCCAGGATTTGACATTAAATCAAACATAATTTTGTTCTGAAAATGACTTCCATGGTCAATGACAATCTCCTTTGAGATGCCGAACCTTGCTATTATCTGATTGAAAATAAAGAGAGTTGGTGTCTCGCCATCATTATTGAATGATGGCATAGTCTTGACCCACTTTTTGAAGTATTCTACTGCTATTATGATATAATGATTCCCCCTAAATGAATACGGGTGGCATGTAGTGAAATCAATCCCCCACTTGGTGAACTTACCAACAGTAATGATGCGAAAAATGGGAGAGGGGTGTTCCCTCATCCTCCGAGAGAATATCTGACATGGGTGGCACTCCTTAACGATTCAATGCAATCCTTGATTAACGTCGGCCAAAAGTAACCATCTCATAGAATATTTTAGGTTTTTTCCAACCCAGACAAATGACCACCACATGCTCCAGTGTGGAATTCATTAAGAGGGAGTTCCTCTTCTTCATGAATGAGGCATCGAAGGAGGATGCAATATACACCTCGACGATACAAAGTGTCATCGAGTATGAGATAGTCTTTTTCCTGATGGTGTATACGTCGACACTCATTGTGGGAAGTAGAGGCAGGGCACTTCAAAGTCTAGAGATAGACTAGTGTATGTCCATACCAGGGGTCCGAAGATGAAATAAGAAAAAGATCTCCTTTAATCGATGATTCCTGGGGCATAACATCACCTGATTCGACCGAAAGTTATGAGATAAGTTCTGCAAAGACCGGTGACTTTTTGGATTTCGCAGAAACAAAATCTAAGTCTAATTCATGGAGGATAATGATCCATCTACTGATATTTTCGCCGATGACGCGTCTTGTCAACGTGTATTGAAATGGATTCACAATGACAATGGCGATGGTATTACAAAGAAAAATATAATGATGGAATCAATGGACAACATGCATTGCTTCCAACACAAGCTTCTCAACATGGGAGTAGTTGAGTTCTAGTCCAATCAGGCCTCGACTTAGGTAATAAATCACATGCTCTTCGAGTATATCGTTCTCTTGAACCAAGACCATACCGATGGTCGACTCTGCAGCAGCCAAGTACAATAAGAAATATTTATTATAATTGGGAGGCCGGAGCAGAGGGGTAGACGTGAGGGCGTGTTTCAATGCCTCGAAAGAGTGTTGAGCGTCTTCTTCCAAATATAAAGGGACTCCCTTCTTTAGTAAACACATAAACCCTTTAGTGATTTCATAATAGTTTGCGATAAAACAACGAAGAAAGTTCCCTTTACCCTGCAATATTTGAAGCTAAGGGATTGTGCACGGGGGAGGAAACTGAACTATCACCTCAACCCTTAGAGGATTGACCATGATCCCTGTTGTTGAAACTTTGAAACCTAGCAGATGACTGGACATCATGCAGAAAATGAAGTTGTTTGGATTCAAGTGAATTCGATAGTAGAGACATCGCTCAAAGATCAGTCAGAGGTGCATAGGATGATCAACTCTCTTATGAGATCGTGATTCTAAATCATCGAGATAAGCCTCGACTATGTGTCTTAGGTAATGGAAAGAAAAACACATGTCCTATTGAAAAGCGGCTCTAGAATTCTTGAGGCCAAAATACATATTCCAATAAGAAAATGTACCCCATGGACAAATAAAAGTTGTTTTATGCTAGTCTTTGGGCTTAATCTGTACCTAATTGTATCTTTAAAAACCATCCATGAAAGAAAAGACCTCATAGTCTACACACTCATCGAAAATCTGGTCAATGAATGAGGTGGGGAAATTATCCTTTGGACATGCCTTGTTCAAATCATGGAAGTCCATACATACGCGAATTGTTCCATGCATTTTGTTGACCGAAACAATATTTGACACCCATTGAGTCAACTGAATGGGGTAGATGAAACGGGCTTTCAAAAATTTCTCTACTTCAGCCTGAATAGATTTTTCTTTCTGAGGATTAACCGAACGAAGATTTTGTCGGACCGGCTTGGCCTCAAGATAAGTCATTATTTCATGTTCGATGATTCTTGGATCAATGCCTGGCATTTTCTCATAAGACCAGGCAAAAATGTCGTGGAATTCCTTAAATAAATATGTATATATTCAAATCACCTCGGGGTAGTAGTCCACTCTGACAAAGACATTCTCCATGATGCCAGGGGTTCTAGAGATGTCAATAGGTATCGTCTTAGCGATGGTTTCCATATTACCCTCGACATAAACTATGTGTGTAGCCAGAGGATTAATAGGACAAGACCTATCTCCAGCCATAGTCAACACAAATTATCCTACCTCTATTCTTCCTAACTCTCGGAGGAAATAAGATCTATGATGGAGATCATCTGAGGGTCTGTCTGGACAATTCAATGCCTCTCAAATCACTGCATTAGAGGGTAATACTAAGTCTAGAATTGGTAGTGGCGAGGGAACCTTAAGCCCAAATAGGCTCGATAATTGGATCTAACTCTTGTGCGGGAGTCTGATCAGGGTCGGTCAAAGCTTGCTGAACAATAGAGTATGCAAATTCTATAGTGGACAAGGGCATGGACATACCAGGGTTCCATGTACCTTCCATCATGACCGATGGGGAAGGAAAATTCGACGGATTGTTAAAGTTGTACAAAATGAAGACACTTGAAATATTTCAACTCATGGTTGGTCAGGGACAGTTGATATCATCTTGACATTGTGAGAAGGAGGTGGGCAATCAAAAGTACCCATCAAAGGTGGGCACAAACCAACCTCCACATTGATGACATTGGGCTGAGCTTTATCAATTATCGGGACTTTGGATTCCCCCAATGAAGGGTCAGTCCAGGAGAAGGAAAACTAATCAGTGGTTATGATTCGACCCTCATGTGGAAACAACAAGACCTAAAAAATTGTGGCAACCACTGGATGCCTAACTTAGGTCCAACCCCTTCCTAATAATAGGTTGTAGTTGAGAGGCACATCGACCACTTCAACTTCAACACACACAGTCTTCCCTCCTAACAGAACAGGGAAAGAAGGGATGATTCCATGTGGTCCAAAAGAATGACCATCAAAATCAATAAGCAGAGAAGGTGACAGAGACAAAATGGGTTGGCCAATGGCCTTCCAATACACCAATGACATCACGCATGTTGAGGCACCCTCATCAACCACCCTGTGAAAAATATTCTGAGTAAAATATTTTATGGGTGATCCACTACTATTTGAAATGCAACATGGTATGGGAGACAAGGTTTCAATTCAGTCATATCAAGCATGATCGTTCCCAGATTATAGGTCTCAATAGATCGTAAGGAAGCTAACAAATATTTTCTCTGCGAAGGATAGCTCAGTAGGACCTCCAATGCAGACATCATGCAAGGGGTTTCTGAAAAATCCTCCACCACATAGTAGTTCTAGGAAGCCCTCACATTTGGATTATGCGAAGCTTTCTTGAATGCCCCTTTCAAGATGCATGTCATTGTTTCTCCCATCGTCTTCTCAATATGGAGAGGAATAGATGAGTTTACGACTTCCTTACCCTTTTCATTAGTTTCTGGAATTTCGTAATCGTGTGCCCTAGTTTGTATGTAATCATCATCTTTTATCATATAAATGTGCATGGCCAAGGGATTACTAGAAGACAAAGGGGGTCCTTGTCTTCCCCCATCCGTGCTCAAAGAGGCTTGAGTCAATTTTTTCCCATGTGGATATGGGTTCGTTAACATATCAAGCTATTGCTGCACCAATAAATTTTGGGCCTCCATAAGCCAAGGGCATAGGTGAGTTAGATGGTCCTCCGTGCAAAGGTTACATAGATACTTAGACTTTATTTTCTCTTTGTTTCGCCCTCCAAAATTTTTGGTGGGTTTCTTATTCCCCTTACCCTTTTTGTTTCATTGTTTCTTCTTTCCGTCGGGCTTCTGGTTCGCCTTTGTGTTTCTCGACTGCACACTGTGTACATCCAACATTTGAGTAGGAGGATTAGCCGAACTAGAGGTTTCATTGGTCGTTGTCTGTTGTATCGACAATTGTTGCAATTGATTTTATAGATGATCAGTGGGATTTTCTTGTGCTGAACCAACTATGCCGTCGCATTGTGGTCCAAACATGTGTATGTCCTTGTCAATGATAGACTATGGCACATCTGGAAAAACTTCATAAAGTAAACCATACTGCGAGTATATTAGTTCAAGCTGTTGAGCTCTCATTATCACCTCTTCCTTGGAAAACACTCCCAACGTTGTGACATCCTTGGATAAATGAGGTACCAAAGACATAAGGAATCACTCCAACAGGAAATCCAGTGGGAACAATACTTTTATCAAACTCTTCCGGTGTAACCATTCTCGGATGTGATCCGAGATATGATCGGCCGTTGTTTGCTCAAAGCTGGCAAGCAATTTTGCGTCGGCATCATATCTCATAGGTAGTTGGAAATGGTTGAGAAAACCCATTTCCAAATCGCTAAAGAAAGAGTATATTGAGCGATCAATCTCGATGTACCATTATGTGACATTCCCAATAAGAGTGCATTGAAATAGACCCAACTGAACGGAGTCGTCTCATATAGATTTTGACGAGGACCACAGGTGAAACGTGGTCATGCGATCGCCTGGATATTTGTTAGGATTACCTTAGAACTTTGGAATGTACAATGGAAACTTCTTTGACATGTGAGGCCAACAAATATCATGACAGATTGGGTTGTTTAACAATATTGACAAGTCTGGAAAATGTAATGTCGCAAGAAGCGGTAGTTTGGGTTGTTGACTATGTAAAGGAAGAAAATATCATGGATTTTTATTGGCACTAGGATGCCAAGAAAATTTAGGCTCCTAACCAGGGTTCTGGTAAATAACATGGCCTTGGAAAGAAAATGGATACTACGTTTGTTGGTAACTCATCAACTCATTCCCGTAAGTGGATGTTGAGGGATGGGCGAGGATTTCTCCCTGCATTGTGTTCCAAAGATTCTGGAAAGGGTTGCAACCTTCTTATTTGATAGGCATAGGTAATGAGTCTTTCCTAGGGTTCCATTGATCATGGAAGGGGTTTCCCCCAGTCAGAATGCCTGACGAGGGAACTAATCCCTGCCATGGATTCCAGAGTCCTTGTGAGGAGAAGACTCCTATGTTTTCCCCGTGTGTAGGAATAATACTCTCCACAGGATTTTGTGGTCCAAAACCAAGTTTTCCCCCGACCAGGATGACAACTGACAAGAAAGTGTTATTTCCAGACGCGCCAAACAATGAGAACGACATTGAACCCACTAAAGTGGTGTAGGAAGAAGGTCCTAGACTACCTTCTTTGAACAAGTTGTAGTTCATGTTCGACTCGACGGGTTGCTGAGGAGCACCGATGAGCGAGGGGAATAAAGGAGGTATATGAACTTCATCGTAAGGGAAATTATTATAGGGGGATGAGGTGCCCCTCGTGGACCCTTACAGAGGAGCATTTGAGCTCCCTTCCCTCAGACCCATGGTCTGTAGGGTGGAGTAGGTGAGGATAGAGTTCGTATCAAAGTCAGGCATCCCGTATTAAAATGGAGGACTCGTCACACTCTATGTAAATGGTGTAGTGATCGCCACCATAGACGAAATTAGATCATTGCCCGAAGTGGAGGTGGTCAAGGCCATTTCGTTAAAGTCGACAAAGGTGGGTTAGGAGGTGGAATCCCCCCAGTGGTGGAATCCGTAGAGGAAGTGTGAGGACTCCCTGATGAAGTAGCAACATTTTCTTCCATCACTTCTTGCAGGACTATCTGACGTTCATGATGTGTTACACTTGGAGGGGCAATATGTATCAAAAGTGGCACCGACAAGTCATTGATAGAAGGGTTATATGGATAGAGATCTTTTTCTCCAAGGTTAGAAATAGTCGGTTCCTCCAGATACGAGTGTTCTCCTCTCCGAGCTGGCTCAGGCATAGTTTCCTACAGCATTGTCACCTCAAATGACCCTTGTTGGTCAAGTCTTCGTCGTAACGGTGGCAGTGGTGGCTCCAATGTAATCGGAGGTAGGCACTGAATCCTTCATGACTGGAGGAGATATTGATATTCCACTATGTGAGAAGATCAATGACATAGTAATTCTTTTTCTAACGTTAAATACCAAGCACACACTAGAAAATTTTCTATGAGACAAAGTAGGCAAACTACTATCTTAATTGGAAGAATAGTTATGCCATCCAACACTAGAGAAACTTACCTATGTAAGTGCAACTCGAACACAGAAGAACCCTCCAGGTATACTCTGCAAAGCATGGCCTGACATCTTCCCTAGGTACCATGGTATACCCCTACAATCACCTATGTAACTCCCTAAAATAAAGGCAACTGGGTTTCCATCTCGCGCACTGTCACCAGGCGGGTAGAGTCGATAATCGGGTGGAATGCAATGAGCAGGGTAACTAAGCTCAAAACCTACCAAGGGTATCAGAAGTAAGTGGTCCGAAAGATAACTGAGGATCCAAAATAGATTTGGGGTCCACAAAGTTCCGTAGGAAAATACAACCAACAATATCCCACGACAAGTCCTCAATATGTGTTCCCCACTACGCTTGGTCTAGATTTGGAGGGGTTTTCTCTGCTACCTTTCTACACGTGACCTTGTGTTTAAACCCTGTGTTAGAGGGGGGTCCCAGATAACTTTCACGTTTACTTTCCAATGTTTTTTTGTAAGCCTTGAAGAGTTTCCTCTCCAACCTAATTCAAGGTTCTAGCCTAGACTAGTTGATTGATGCTACAAACATAAAGTCTAATTGATGTTAAATTAGCGTTAATTTTAAATAGCTTGGTTTAAGTCAAGGAAACCACAATGAAACTAGTGGTGTGTTTAGAGATAGGAAGAAGGAGAAACAAACGAAACTGAAAGAAAAATTACTTCTATTTGACAAATAACCATTTGCAACTAACTCTTTAACCAACTTTTCATACTACTTTTTATAAGATATTTTAAAGGAAAACCTACAACGTAATTTCACTCGACTACGATCTACTTAATGTTCTAAGAAATCAGTAAAGAACTTACGAAAATAACTATTTTTCCTAACAAGAAAAATAAACAACCCAACTACTTAACCAAACTAAGAAATGGAAACTTTTTCTAATTTTTTTTTATGTTTCAAACAAGAAACTTGAATTTTTTTTTTTTTTTTTCTTTAAAGAAATTGAAAGGGGGAAATGAAAAAAACAAGACAAGACTAAGAACTGACCTCTAGCCCATCGCGGATCGCGGGGAGTCACTGAAGATACCTAACAGGATGATAAAAAAAGACTCGAAGACTTGCCTAAAACCTTTCTGAACTAAACACAAGAAATCTTTGAAAACATAACCAAACTAATATCAAACCCATGCTTCGTCTGTAAAAATAGTGACACTGTAGTTGATCAAGAAACCCTAAGAAGTCAAAATTCAATCACGGAAGACATTGATTGCCTCTTCTTAAAGAAAAACTTCTTGACAGAGGCACGGAAATGACACCTCAACAACTTGCGTATATATATGGGATGTCCAAAATTATGGCACGTATGTACACGTGCAGACCCACTACAGGTCACGTACACCTTTGTAACTCCTCAAAAAAAGAAGAAAAACATGTAGAATGACAGGGCAGGGAGAACTGGTATGGCATCAACAGGTGACAAAAATCCCTTAAAGACTCAGCGGACTCATAAAGAAACTCAAAAGGTAAAAACCAATCAAACATTCATAAAATCCCCTAAAACCCTAGAGGTTTCCCCAATATGGTCACCATTTCTGCTATAGCAGGAAAAACCCCCTATGGAATACACTGGGGTTCAACATGTAGGTATATCTAACCATCTAAAAGTATCCTACCTTTATAACTATCCCTAATATACCCCACATTCATATATGAAAGACAAAGTGAAAAGATCAGGTACCTTTACCTTTTACTCTACATCCGATGTCGATCTTCTCGCATTTGATAACTCTGATGACTGCAAGCCTCCTCCCAGGGATGACCTGCATTGAAAAACAGATAAACAAATAACTACAAACATGCATGTCATATATAAATCATGGGTTATATGTTAGAATGACACATAAACTGAATACAAACATTTGACACATCATATTTTGGGACAGGAAAAGTATTTATTTTATTGATATCACAATGTTTACTTACAACAAAGCTCAACGACTACTCCATGAACCTCGTTTGGGATCCTCTTCACTAGGCTCCAACTATGCTTCCACGTATCTTTCTCCTCTCACATTTCTTCTAGGGAAATGACATAGGATTATGATGGAGGGAAAAGGAAAGAATGGGAAATTCATATGCAAATCTCACAAGGTGGCTACAATTATTTGGGGCAAGGAGGGGATGTGAAACGAGTAGAGTTTCATTGTTCTTATGCTTCTCTCATGAATGCTATCCCAACACCTCCTTTTATATGAAAAAAGGATGGTTATTTGGTTGGGTGATGGGCTATAGGCGGTGGATCAATTGGGAAACTACCCAATAGCCTGTAATCTCAACGAATTCCTTGCAACTTTAATTTTTGCAACTGTTGTGGGTATATGCAGGTTGTAATGGTGCGGCTAGAGTATGTATGCTGGCTCTAGTGTTTCATAAAGCATCTGTACATGGGAAGTAGTGGTGCAGGGCACATACATCTTCAAAAATAATGTTTTCAAGAAGAGTTGCTCAGTGACGGCTTGGAAAAAGTAACGAGTAAGAGGGCCAAATGTCAGGTATGCTTGTATGGAGCAATTTAGGGTTATAACATTTGGGGCGGAGGGGATTTCTGGAGGCACTTCCCTTGGCTAGTCAAAAAAAATTATTCTTGGTTAGACCTTTCCAACAGGCTATCGTGCGACTAAAACAGAGATCATATTCAAAAGTTACGATCCCGAGAAGTTGATGTACTAACTTACCCAAACAGGGCCCACATGACTTTTGGCACTTCATCTCCTAGGGTTAGGTTTTTAGATGTATATGGTTTTTGACATTCATATTTATTGTAAAAGGCCTTCAGAGACTCATTGTAACCATCTTCTTGCAAATGAGTGCAGTCGTCACATCTCTTCTAAGAGATAATCCACCACCATTCCAACAAGCTTGTTTTCTGCTACATTTTACAGTTTCAGCTTATTTCCTTATTAAATAGAAAACCAATTTTACTGTATCTTTGTTATTTTGTGTTAAGAATCTTTTAATAATTTGTATTCATTTCGTTCTTCTCATAAAATCTTGATCATACCTTGAATAATCCATGAAAGTTAACATATTGTTGTTTTTCTAGGTTTCCATTGCCACTAACGCATCATGAGAGACCATCATTAGCTTGCACTTACCCTCAACTTTTCCCTCGTCCTTAAGGGGAAATAGGAAAAATTTCAGCCCATCCTTCCAAAAGGTGTAGGTATTATTTTCTCCATTATGCATGACTTTTTTGTCATATTTCCAAGGCCTCCCCAATAACATATGACATGCATCCATTGGATTGACATCACACAAGACTTCATCTTTATAACACTTACTGATGGAAAATTTGATCAAAAATATTTTATTAATGGTGACTTCATTCCCTTTTTTGAATCATAAAATTAAATAAGGATAGGGACGTGTTTCACAACCTAATTTCAACTTATCTACCATATATTTGGAAACCATTTTCTCACAACTACTAGTGCTATCAATAATAACTTGGCATACCTTTCCCCCGTAAATGAGTCTGGTAAAAAAATTTGTTTTCTGAATCCAATAATCGTCATTGCCTCTACTCTTCCTTTTTTGTTTTTGGGGAATCACCATTGACCTATGTATCATGAGATTCTCCCCCATATCGAGAGGGACTTCAGATTCAACTCCTTCATTCTCATCTTGGACCAAGTTTAAACTAGGATTTTTTCCTTTCTTCGGCTCTTCCATGTTATAATTAAGGCATTGAAATGATTGATGACACTCTACAACACACCTAAAACACACATAAGGTCCTCCTTTTCCACCATTGTAACCGCTACCTCTCTGAAACCCTCTTCCTCGTGGTTGATTCAGGTTACCTTGTCGAGTATCTTCTTCTTTCTCAATATCCAACTTGAAAGAATATCCAACTCTGTGATTCTCTGGTTCCAAATGGAAGGAGGCAATAACCTCCTCTCCTTGGCCCATCATGTCACCTTGAAATATAAGTGTAGACCAATTTTCACTACCAAAATGGCTACCATCACCCCTCCCACTATCACTATTACATCAACTTGTAACTTGTCAACCTGTCACTGTATCGAACCTGTCAATCATTGTCACAACAAGCTATCCAACCAATCACTATATCATCCACAAAACCATATCTACTCTCATCTACATGCAATTGATGCCAATATCACCAAGAACATATCTCAAACCATATTCTCAACATCACCAACACATGACTCTACCATGAATGTACCAATATCACCACATACCATCCCAAGATATGTGTCTCAACCAAGTACCAATCTGTACCATGCATCAACCATGCATCAACCTATACCTCAACATGTACCATCAACTATGTACAATAGCAAGTGCAACAACCATGCACCAAACCTGTATCACCACCTCTAACATAACATGTACCATACCATGTGCCAACTGTGCACCTCAACCATGTATGTCAACACCATACCATATACCATAAGGTATCATCAATGAAGTGCCTCAACCATATGCCAATAATATGTTCCAAATGTGTACGAAACATATATCAAGATCACCAACAAGTGCCTCTATGAATATATCGATATGAGTAACATCATCAAGCATACAACATGCCAACCATGTACCTCAAACAAATGTCATATCACTCATGATATGGCTCAACTAACTACCATACACCATGTGCCAATGTATCCAATATATGTACAAGCAATGTATCTCAACAAGTATACCTTAATCAACATGCACCATACATCCAATGATGAGCCTCAAGTCATATAAGAAGGCCCTCAAACAAATGCCTCAAGTATGTACCATAAAATGAAACTAAAACATAAAATAAACCATCCAATAATGCCTCTAATCAATGTAGCATCACATTACCAAGATAGACCAAATCACATGTTATCATCACCATGAATGTACCATAACATCAAAACCATAATAGTTAACCCTTACCTATGATACTGTAGTTGTTATGTTACTCAGTAAACTAACCTGTAGCCTCTTTAGACCTTCAACAAACTGGCACCAACATGCTATCTCAATTCTGCAAGTTCCTTGCTAGATAAACACTAGATGACTCGTGAGGGTTCCTCGCTTGACAGATATAGTGAAACCCACAAGGATCTCAGTATTTAGGGTTTTTTGAAAACCCTTCCCTTCTGTTTCTTCAAAACTCTTGTTCTTTTCTCACACTTTCTTCACTTCCTGAGACTTCCCTTCGTATTCACCAAAAGACCAAAATACACCATAACAAAATCACTAGACCATAACAATTCACTAGATAGATATTCAATGTAAGTGTGTTAGTGTGCTTGTGAATGACTCCTTGAGGGGTATTTATACTTTTTCTAAGTAACTTATTCCCTTAATTTAGGGATTCTAGAGATCACTTGTTACAACCACTTTACCCCTTTGACTAATTGACTTGTAACCAACTAGGGATTCTTAACCCGTCCTTAGGGATTCCAACTTCACAAGGCCATATCTCCCTAATTGTGAGGAACCACATGGTGATTTACATATCACTAGAAACAACATGACGTTTACTATTCATCTATTCTAGTCTTACCTACAACTTCAGTATCCTTCATGTAATTATTCCTCATTCAACTTTGAGTCTCATAACCACATCTCTGGGACTACATGTAGACTACATCAAATGTACCCAACTAACTCATCATAAATTTTGATTATATAGATGATAACCAACTATCCAACGATATCGTCCACATATCTGTGGCTTCTAAATTCTTGACGCAAACGATCCACCCGGGCAACGCCTGCTCCCACCAGGACCTTCTTTGTCACTGGCCCGAAGAGTTAAAATGCTCTTCAACTCCTTAACGGGAGTTTTCTGCACCCACAGGATGCTCTTTATGACCTCCCTCCTTGAAATCGGGAAATCAGACCTCGCTAGATCACAAGTTCTTAAACCATGGGATCGAGCCTCATAGATCCCCGAAACTCGATTAGCAATGGCGCCTCTGCACTCTTTAGCCCCCTCTGGCTAACTCCTTTTTACATGCGACCTGTTGGTCCCGAGACCATGACCCTTTCCCCCTATCGAAGTTTCAAACTTCGTAGGTTTGAAACGCGAAGAACTCACGCCCTTGGGATTTCCGATCCCTGACTTCTGATGCCTCCTGGCGTCGTCCCACGGAAAGGCTTGACCTTCCGACACCTATCCTCCACCACAGGCCTTAACCCTGTCGGGAAATCGCGTATCGAGATATCGCAATTTCCGTAGCAATGTTTTCCTCGACCCTAGGACTCCCTATATCCCGATCGGCCATGTCCCAGTGTGACATCAGCTAGGCCCACAACACGGAGCTTTCGCCTTCTCGCCACTCGTGATATTGGATTCCTCTTTGTCCAACCTCTGATGCACGAGATGCCGAGATACCGATGTTCGAAATCTCTCCCCTCGCGACTTCGCTACTCGTGAGGTAGAATAATCTTCACGCTGGCTTCCGATGCCCGAGACACCGATGCGGGTGATCTCGCGACACATGTCCGCTCCCCAATGAGCGGTCCAGATCAACTCGTTATTTCGGGGTTTCTGATGTCGAGCGATCAACTCATGTCCTCGATATCCCTGATATCCCGAATGTCGATTCCTTTTTGGGACTTCCTCTGATTGTGCTTGATTACTGCCACGTGTCCTTCCAACGGACGATCCAGATCTCGTCAGGATTTTGCAAATTGTGAAGTCTCGATTCCTACGACCTCGAGAATTCCGAATTCCCGATGGCCTATATCCCGATGCCCTGTCGGGACTTCTCCTCTTGACTCTCGAGGACTTGACCTCCGTTTAACCTCTCCAAATCTGAAAACTGTCGGGTATCTGTCTCATATCTAATGGCCAAATCCTTTCTCCTCGTGCGCTCCTCGTCCAGAGGTTAAACTCTATGCAACTCTGCCCGATCCTATGACTGACGGGATTTCTCTTGCGAGATCCGACGGTTGTCGGCCCTATTCCTTCTGTGGGCTTCTCCTGAGCTCCTCCTGAACGTGAACTCCTCAACGGTCCAGATCTGATTCCCTGTCAATCTGATGGCTGCGGTTGCTCCTCCTGAGCTTGCGTGATTTCTTCCCAGACTTAAGGGAATTCAGATCTCCCAAGGCTTCTGGATTGTCTTCTTTTCTCCGCGAGCTTCTCCCAGTGTGAGCTTCACCTGCGTGTATGAAAATGCTACCTTTCTTGAAATTCTGCCCTTGAATCTTCAAAGGGTTCTCCCGGCTCCTGCACTCCTCATAGAGTCTCCTCACGCACGCACTGGTACTATCTCTTCTGAGCTTTCACGAACACTCAGACCCCTTGGGGGATTTTTTTCTTCTTCTCCTTAGATGGAGAATAAACCGGACGCCTTCCTGGCTACCCTTCTGCTCACGCCTCCTCTCGAGTGCTTCTGGGTATTCAACAACCCAGTGGAAGTTCCCTCAGTGGATACTTCCTTCCGATGACAGAACTCAAAGAGTTCTATGTTTTCCTGTGCCTGCCTGCACACTTTCTCGACGCCCTTCTGGAGGAGTATCTCTTCCTCAGAACATTCAGTAGTTCTGGATTCCTTCTATGTGCCCTTTGCACTTTCTCAATGCCTCCTGGCAGAGCTCTCAGAATCCTCACTGATTCTGGTCTTCTCCGAACTCTTAGCAGAGTTCCTCCCTTCTGCACCTCGTGCTTATGCTCAATGCCCCCTGACAGAGCTCCTACAGAATCCTCAGTGATTCTGTCTGCAACTGTGTTCTCGTACACAACCTTACCTCCAAGGTATTCAACAATCTTGAGGACTTCCTCTTGAGTTGTTGATCTCAGTTCCTGTGCCTCAACATGTCTTTGTCTGACTCCTCAGAGTTCAGAAGTGCACTCATGCACCGGCGTTCAGAGTCCGCAACACTCTGTCATACCCTCACGGGATGAAGCCCCAAAGAACCTCTCAACCCTGAAATCAAACACAACTCCTGGAGAATACATCCACACAACATACATTCACAGCATAGATATAGAACACATACAGACATACATATAAGACAAAATAATGCAGGAAAAACTGCTTCCTTATATTAAATGATGGCAAATGCCTGTATCTTTACAATGGTGTTCCTGAGATCTCCTCTGCTCTTCTCTACTCTACCAGACTTTTTAAAATGAGATATGAAAATCTATTTTTACCTGAGGGCTCATTCCTCTAGGTTCACCGACCCTATTAAATTAGATTGAATTACAATGAATGGGTTGTCTAGTCCAGGATCGGACCTAGATCTTAGCCATTCTTGGCATTAAAGCCGATCTACCTAGTGCCTGCTCAAAGGCACAAATTTCATGGCTCACCAGCCTAAGCACATTTAATTACATTCAGTTCAAATTCAGATGAGGCTATGCCTCCCTTTTTTCATATTGACGTGGCTGGCTACATGGAGAGATGCTCCTGCATCATACTCCACAGCTGCAAAGATCATGAGCTCCTGCTCATAAGCTTCCCCTGTAGCTGTTGGAATCCTCCTGGATCCCAAACAAGTCTTTGGAGCTTTGCATCGGCTCCAACTTCCTGCTGCTGCTGCTTCTTCTGCTGCGCTGCTGCTGCTTCTTCTTCTCTTCTGCTCAGCCTCTCCCTGCTGGCAGTGTCTGCTGACTTCAACATAAGCTCCCTGATGTCCTTTATCACTTCATCCAGCTGCTCCAGTGGCTGGTCCAGTTGTTGCAGTCTACTTAGTTGCAAAAATTTTTGGCCATCGAGAAGATCACTATGATCTCCCATGCCATCTTCTTCATATTCATCTTCCTTTATGGCCCCAAGCTTCCATTCTGCCGCAGACTTCAGTTCTACAGTCTCCTTTCGGCTAACTTTCTATTCAGTCATCTTCCCTGACAGCTCAAATTCTGCCAGTTCTCTTGCTGGCTCTGGATTGTTTAACCAATCCTCCAGCATCTTCAGCTCCATCTCCCATGGAGTGATAATTCTATCTACTCGCTCCTTGGCTTCTTTTGCTGCTAGCTCTAGCGCTACAACTTCTTTCTTTTCATCTCCCAGGCTGAATATGTTGAGATATTCCTCAGAATGCTCGCTTTCTCCTACTGCTTCTACTTCTTCTTCTGCTGTCATCTCTGATGCTACAGTGCTCTCAACTTCCTGGCTGAAAGTAATGAGCCATTCCTCATAATGCTCGCCTTCTCCATCTTCTGCTGCAATTTCTCCTGTTGCAGTCTTTTCAGCTTCAACGCTGAAGGCGTTGAGACATTCCTCAGAATGCTCACTTTCTTCTTTCATTTCTGCTTGGGCAGATTTCGAAGTCTGCTCCAATTCCTTTTCGACAGTCATCTTCAGCGGTGAATGTTCTTCTGTTGTTGTTGCACCTACAATACAACTTTCTGCCTCCTCCTGAGCACATGGTAGGAATATTTGTATTCCCCCAATCATCAGAAGATCACCCTGATCTTTCACCTCTTTTGTTAGCTGCACCTGCTGATCCTTTTCCATCTTTTCTGAATTTTCGAGACCATCCGATAGTCTCACCTACTCTGTCAACTCTCCTGGATGATCCAACTTCATCTGCTCATCCCTACCTTTCTGGAAATATGGGATGCTTCCGCTGCTTCCCTGGCAGACCATGAGATCAACCGATCCCATCTTCATCAGCACTCCTGGCTGAATTGAACTCTTCCTTGAGCCCATGAGACCTTCAGATGGCCTCACATTTTCATCTCTTCCCTCCTGGAAGTCTTCGATGATTCCGCTGCCCTCCTGGCAGTCTTCGAGATCCCTCAACGATCTCTCTTCATTCTCCTCACCGAGAATTTCTCCAATTTCTGGTTCACATACCTAAACCATCTCCTCCTCTTCTATGGGCCTGAGGGTTTCAACATACCTCAGCCATTTCCTTAACAGCCTACGCTGTCTTCTGGCCATCAGCTCCCTGACTGGCCAATTCACCTTTTGCGTCTTTATGGGCCATTCATATACCCATCTTGGATTTTTACTCTGCCGCATCTTCAATTCGAGCTCCTCCATCTCTCGCTTTATGTTAGTGAGCTCTTTATCCATTTCTATTGTGCTCATCAGCTCTAGGATCTTCCATTCAGCATGCTTATGGCCTTCAGTAGCCATCCTGTTGTGTTTATCTGCCTTCCTAGCAGATCTGCTGCTGTCCCTCCGCATCTTGAGTGTGTCCAGCTTCATCTTCTCATAGTCCTGCTGACAATTTATGGACTACTGCCTACTTGCAAACAAGTCCTTACAGAGTCCTCAACACTCTATCTCCTTTCTCGCCTCTTTTGTCTGCAATATACAAACAAAATCCCGCTCTGATACCTACTTGATGCACTACGAGCCACCCGGGCAACGCCTTCTCCCACCAGGACCTTCTTCGTCACTGGCCCAAAGAGTTAAAATGCTCTTCAACTCCTTAACGAGAGTTTTCTGCACCCACAGGATGCTCTTTATGACCTCCCTCCTTGAAATCGGGAAATCATACCTCGCTAGATCGTGAGTTCTTAAACCATGGGATCGGGCCTCATAGATCCCCGAAACCCGATTAGCAATGGCGCCTCTGCACTCTTTAGCCCCCTCCGGCTAACTCCTTTTTACATGCGACCTGTTCGTCCTGAGACCACGACCCTTTCCCCCTATTGGAATTTCGTACTTCACGGGTTTGAAATGCGAAGAACTCATGCCCTTGGGATTTCCGATCCCCGACTTCCCATGCCACCTGGCGTCGTCCCACAACAAGGCTTGACATTCCGACACCGATCCTCCACCACAAGCCTTAACCATGTCGAGAAATCGCGTATCGGGATATCGCGATTTCTGTAGAAATGTTTTCCTCAACCCTAGGACTCCCGATATCCCAATCGGTGATGCCCAAGTGTGACATCAGCTAGGCCCACAACACGGAGCTTTCGCCTTCTCGCCACTCGTGATATTGGATTCCTCTTCGTCCAACCTCCGATGCACGAGACGCCGAGATATCGATGTTCGAAATATCGCCCCTCGCGACTTCGCTACAAGTGAGGTCGAATAATCTCCACGTTGGTTTCTGATGCCCGAGACACCGATGCAGGTGATCTCGCGACACGTGTCCGCTCCCCAATGAACGGTCCAAATCAACTCGCTATTTTGGGGTTTCTAATGTTGAGCGATCAACTCATGTCCTCGATATCCCCGATATCCCGAATGTCGATTCCTTTTCGGGACGTCCTCCGATTGTGCTTGATTTCTCCCACGTGTCCTTCCAACGGACGATCCAGATCTCGTCGGGATTTTGCAACTTGTGAAGTATCGATTCCTACGACCTCGAGAATTCCGAATTCCCGATGGCCTATATCCCGATGCCTTGTTGGGACTTCTCCTCTTGTCTCTCGAGGACTTGACCTCCGTGTAACCTCTCCAAATCCGACGACTGTCGGGTATCTGTCCCAGATCTAACGACCAGATCCTTTCTCCTCGTGTGCTCCTCCTCCAGAGGTTAAACTCTGCGCAACTCTTCCCAATCCTACGGCTGACGATATTTCTCTTGGGAGATCCGACGGTTGTCGACCCTCTTCCTTCTGTGGGCTTCTCCTGAGCTCATCCTGAACGTGAACTCCTCAATGGTCCAGATCTGATTTCCTGCCGATTTGATGGCTACGATTGCTCCTCCTGAGCTTGTGCGATTTCTTCCCAAACTTAAGGGAATTCAGATCTCCCAAGGCTTCTGCCTTGTCTTCTTTTCTCCGCGAGCTTCTCCTGGTGTGAGCTTCACCTGCACGTATGAAAACACTTCCTTTCTTGAACTTCTGCCCTTGAATATTCAAAGGGTTTTCCCGGCTCGTGCACTCCTCATAGAGTCTGCTCACGCACGCACTGGAACTATCTCTTCTAAGATTTCACGAACACTTAGACCCCTTGGGGGATTTTGTTCTTCTTCTCCTTAGATGGAGAATAAACCAGACGCCTTCCTGGCTACCCTTCTACTCACGCCTCCTCTCGAGTGCTTCTGGGTATTCAGCAACCTAGTGGAAGTTCCCTCAGTGGATACTTCCTTCCGATGACAGAACTCAAAGAGTTCTCTGTTTTCCTGTGCCTTCCTGCACACTTTCTCGATGCCCTTCTGGCGAAGTATCTCTTCCTCAAAACGTTTAGTAGTTCTGGATTCCTTCTGTGCACCCTTTGCACCTGCTCAATGCCTCCTGGCAGAGCTCTCATAATCCTCACTGATTCTGGTCTTCTCCGAACTCTTAGCAGAGTTCCTCCCTTCTGCACCTCGTGCTTACGCTCAATGCCCCCTGGCAGAGCTCCTACAGAATCCTCAGTGATTCTGTCTGCAACTGTGTTCTCTTACATAGCCTTACCTCCAAGGTGTTCATCAACCTTGAGGTCTTCCTCTTGAGTTGTTGATCTCAGTTCCTGTGCCTCAACACGTCTTTGTCTGACTCCTCAGATTTCAGAAGTGCACTCATGCACCGACGTTCAGAGTACGCAGCACTCTGTCATACCCTCACGGCATGAAGCCCTAAAGAACCTCTCAACCCTGAAATCAAACACAACTCCTAAAGAATACATCCACACAACATACATTCATAGCATAGATATAGAACACATACAGACATACATATAAGACAGAATAATGCAGGAAAAATTGCTTCCCTTATATTAAATGATGGCAAATGCCTGTATCTTTACAATGGTGTTCCTGACCTCTCCTCTGCTCTTCTCTACTCTACTAGACTTTTTAAAATGAGATATGAAAATCTTTTTTTACCTGAGGGCTCATTCCTCCAGGTTCACCGACCCTATTAAATTACATTCAATTACAATGAATGGGTTGTCTAGTCCAGGATCAGACCTAGATCTCAGCCATTCTTGGCATTAAAGCCGATCTACCTAGCTCCTGCTTAAAGGCACGGCTTTCATGGCTCACCAGCCTAAGCACATTTAATTACATTCAATTCAAATTCAAATGAGGCTACGCCTCCCTTTTTGCATATGAATGCATGCGCGTTGACGTGGCTGGCTGGCTGGCTGGCTGCATGGAGAGATGCTCCTGCATCAATTCTCCAAGGGTTTACATCAATCTCTAAAGCTATAAATCAATATCCAAGATCACTCTCCAAGGGTTGACATCAATGATAACCAATTGTCCAAACCAACTATCCAACAATCTCCCCCTTTGGCATTGATGGAAGCACCAACATTGATGGAAATATTTTGACATAATTCTCCCCCTTTGATCATTGTTCCTTGTAAATCTTTCTCACTCTCCCTCTTTGAAATCAATAGCAAAGGGTATCTCTCCTTGGGGATGCTCCCCCTGTCTTCATACATCTATTCTTTCTCTTCACAAATATCTCCAACCAAAGGTTAACTCCCCATGTCGGTATGTCTCCTCTTGATACTGTACTTTCTCTAACCGATCATAGGAAAAATAATAGCTCCCCCTATGGGTATGTCTCCCCCTGCCTACATGTTTTTGATATTCCTTTCTGGATTTTCTCTCTATGATGATTTCCCTTCTCTGCAAGATGTAGAGATACTTGTAAAAAATTTCCTTTCCTCTCTTCCTGTACTGTATATTGTCCATTGGTTCTTCCTCATGTAATTCAATGACATATATAAAAAGCATTCAAAATTTTATTTCTTCAATCAATTGTCATGTTCACTCAACCATGTAGTCAAATGATTTTGTTCTGATGATATAAATTATTTTGAGAATTTATTTTTCCGTGCTATGTTGTTCCTTTCACTTCTTTCCAAATGATCCCAACTGATTCCATTGATTCAAATTATAAATACACTAATATGCATAGTCTCTGACCCATAATCTAGATGTACCTTCTAATCATCTCATGAATCCATCTATGTCCATATGTCACAAACTTCTCATAACCTTGCTACTCAATTGTCCACAATATTGACCCATATGTCACTGTACTATAGGGATGCAACTGATCATCTCATGTCCATAGTAAACCAAAATATGCATTTCTAGAACAACTTATAATGAAAATATCCCTACCTCTACCATTTGACTTCTCTGAATCTATCTCTGTAAACACTTCATACGGCTCAAAATATGGTTCTCTGATCTATAGTAGCTACTGCACTGAACCCTCTATTTAATATTCATATATACTATGAGTCTCCAAGCTGGATAGTTCAGAACAATACCTTCTCCAATGCGAATAAATCTTCATCCATGGAGACATCTTCCTCTTCATCCTCTTTCAGAATTCTGTCATAATCCTGAGTTTTGACATCTTCTTCTTCATCCTCTACATCTTCATGAATTCTTCTGTTCTCTTTGCTTCTTCAAGTTGGATATTCAATGTGATTATTTCATTTTCAAGTTATCTTTCTCGTTGATTGAGTTCAGCGTCATGAGTCTTTTCCTTTTCAATCTTAGGGTTGTCTTCTATTTCATTGGGATTTTTTGTCTCAGCACTTTCAATCTTCAAATAAGGGAATTCAATTTCAATATGTCCTACTTCTTCACAATTAAAGAAAAAATACACACTTCAGTTCAATTCACACTTTTCTTCTTCTAAATATGTTTGTCATGATCAACAACTTACCTCTTGTTCTATACTTTCTTCTTCTTTAGAAATATCTGACTCTATGATTGGAGAAGAATAGATATTGTGCATATTATCCCAGAGCTCTTTAGTTGATGAACATTTTCCTACTTTGTCCTTTTCTGAATCAGGTAATCCTTCCAAGATAAAATCCATTTCTATTGTGTTTTTATTTTTCAATTCCTTATTGGTTGTAGTCTTTGGAGGTTTCTTTTTAGAAGTGTACCCTGTAACAACTAAGTGCCAAATATCATACCCTTGTGCCTATAAAAATACCTTCATCCTGTAACTGCACAATTCATACTTCACACCCTTCTGATCATTGAACATTGGTGCTCCATTCATATTATACTCCATGATCTACCTTCCAGTGGTTGAACTATTTCCTTGAAGGAATCTTCTGTAATAGCAATTGTTGGAATATTGAGAGGAGGGGGGGTGAATCAATATGAACAATTTATAACACTTTTTAACCATAATGTATATTCTTTCACTTTATCAAGAATGTTCAATAGTTTATCATCAATGTATCATCTATTATTTCCTTCAACATGTATATTGTAAGCATGTAATCATAAGAAACATCACATCCACATCACATCAAGAATACAATAAACCAATATTTATGTGAAAACCCAAATGGGAGAAAAATTCTTAATGTTTTCTTATATATATCAAGAATTCATTCATAGGAAGCACCAACCTCCCATTTCTCTAGCTAAAACTGAAAGGAGACTAGAACTCCCTATTTACATGCTCCAACATGAAGGAAACTACAACTCCCTGAATTCTTTGTCTCCAACCAAAAGGAGGCTAAAACCCCCTTGGTTCTTTGTCTCCAACTTAATGGTGGCTACACACAACTATTTCTCGGTCTCTAACCTAAAATAAGATCCAACTCCTTGATTCTTCATATCAAACCAAAATGAGGATAAAACCACCTTTCCTTGCCTCATCCTGCCACCTTAAAATATAAGTGTATACCAACTATAACTTGCATCAGTACCAGTTTCATTGTCACATCAACCTATAACATTTCAAACTATCACTATATCCAACCGATCAATCACTGTCACAATAGCCTGTCCAATCAATCACTGTCTCATCCATGAAACCAGATCCACTCTCATCTACATGCAACTCATGCCAAGATCGCCAAGAGGATATCTCAAACCATATGATCAACATCACCAACACATGCCTCTACCAATAATTTTCCAAGATCACCACATACCATCACAAACTATGTTTCTCAACCAAGTACCAACATGTACCTCAACTTGTGCCATCAACTATGTACCATAACAAGTGCATCAACCATGCACTAAACTTGTATCACCACCTCTACGATATCATGTGCCAACCGTGCACCTCGACCATGTATATCAACACCATACCATATACCATAATATATCATCAATGAAGTTCCTCAACCATATGCCAACAATGTGTACCAAGCATATATCAAGGGCACCAACAATTGCCTCTATCAACTTACAAATACCAATAATATCATCAACCATACAACATGCCAACCATGTACCTTAAAAAAGTGTCATATCACTCATGATATGCCTCAGCCAACTATTGTAAACCATGTGCTAATGTATCCAATATATGTACCAACAAGGTATATCAACAAGTAGAAATCAATCAACATGCACCATACATCCAATGATGATCCTCAAGTTATATACGAAGGCCCTCAAACACATGCCTGAAGCATGCTCCTCAATGTCACCAAGATACAATATACAAAGCCTCAAGTATATAGCATAACATGTAACTAAACCAAAAACCAAACCTGCCAGTAATGCCTCTAATCAATGTACCATCACATTATAAAGATTCATCAAATCACATGCTATCATTACCATGCATGTACCATAAAATCAAAATCATAAACCTTAAGCTTTACCTATGATCCTGTAGTTGTTATTTTACTCTATAAACTGACCTGTAGATTCTTCAAAATTTCAACAACTTGGTACCAACATGCTATCTCAATTCTACAAGTTCCTTACTAGACAAACACTACATGACCTGTGAGGATCTCAATAATTAGGGTTTTTCAAAAATCCTTTCCTTCTGCAACTCTGAAACTCTTGTTGTTTTCTCAAAATTTCTTCATTGCTTCATAATTCCCTTTATATTCACCAAAATACCAAAATAGAGCATGACAATTCACTAGACAGATATTCAATGTAAGGGTGTGTGTGCTTGTGAATGACTCCTTGAGGGGTATTTATACTTTTGCTAGGTAACTTCTTCCTTTAATTTAGGGATTCTAGATATAAATTGTTACAACCACTTTACCCCTTTGACTAATTGACTTGTAACCAGCTAGGTCTTCTTAACCATTCCTTGGGGCATCCAAATTCACAAGGCCATATCTCCCTAACTGTGAGGAACCACGTGCTGTTTCACATATCATAAGAAATGACACAAAGTTTAATATTCATCTATGATAGTCTTACCTTGAATTTCACTATCCTTGATGTCATTATTCTTCAATCAAATTCAAGTCCCATAACCACATCTTTGGGGTTGCATGTAGACTACATCAAATAATGTACCTAACTAACTCATCATCAATATTGACCGTACATATGATAACCAACTGTCCAATAATCTCTTCCACATCTCTGGGGCTTCTGGACTTCTCCCAAGGTTGACATCAATCTGTAAGGGTTGACATCAATCTCCAAAATCAGTCTTGAAGGGTTGACATCAATGAAAAACAATTGTCCAAACCAATTGTACAACAAAAGTCATGCACTCTAATTGTTCTTCTTCATCTTCTTCATTTTCTTCTTATGTTTTGTATGTTGATATACATATCCTTGTTCTCTCTCCTCATCAAACACTTCTCTTTGTATTATTCTCTGGCTTTCTAGAACATTTGTAAGATATTCTACTTGCCTTTGGAGACTTTTCATATCTCTACGCATCTGAGCAAGACCGAATCTTCATCTTCCTCTCCCAAC
This sequence comes from Picea engelmannii, assembly GCA_009831015.1. Classification (NCBI taxonomy): domain Eukaryota; kingdom Viridiplantae; phylum Streptophyta; class Pinopsida; order Pinales; family Pinaceae; genus Picea; species Picea engelmannii. Next base: position 273,894 of record ML794745.1, on the reverse strand, counting down.
CAACTTCCTTCTCTAAGACCAGATGATGTAGCCAATAAACTTTTAATCATTCATGAGATATAAAAACCATGCAAACAAAAACGAATGGAAAATAACCCTCTTTTATTACTTTTCCATACTAACTATTACAATTGAATTTCAACCCCTTATAACTACTATATGAGATTTTCCAAAACAAGTATTTTTAGAAAAACAACTAATTTTAGAAAATTATTGCATGACTCTAAAATTGACCAAAAATGAAAAGATAAATAGAGTGACACTATTTTTCAACTTGCACTTACTATTAGGTGCATAAACTAAGAGATAATTGATAGCTACTAATTTAAAAATTCTCATAAAAACACTAAAACCCCAATTTGAGGCCTTATATGAAGGAATTTGGCCCCAGAAAGGTGTCAAAATGGTGTCCAATCTGAAGGATCAGATAGAAATGGAAATGAACTCTTTGAGACACATCTCCCTGTAATTTCATACCAAATGGATAACCGAGTAAAAGTTATTACCCTCGGAAATCCTTGCATCATCCATTATTCTAGTTCTTTGTCCCGAATCAACCTTGTATGTTCCATAGATGTACATATGGCACTAGGTTGACCTGAATTGAGTGGGTGTGGTGCCAAAAAATGAGGATCTTCCAAGCCTCCTTCCTCCTGACATGTACCTCATTGATCCATGGGCATAGCAGAAGAAAGGGCTGTGGAACATGCCAAGAATCTTTTGCATATGAATAATCCCATATATGTAGTGAAAAAATGAGGGTTATTTGAAGGAGTCTAGGCATATTCATGTTCCTAACTCAAAAATCCAAGTAAATGAGGAGTTTCATGATTGGGTTCCAGAGACCTTTTTGTCTAGATGTAGAGACACAAAGGCTTTTAGAGTCATGGTTTTTTACTGGATGGATAAAACTAATGCTTCTTCATTGAAATATGCTCAAATTAATTGATTCAAGCAGGATGAAACATTGAACAATATTTGTTGACTGGAATCAAAATTCATCATGCAATGTAGAGTTACTTTCTGCATCAGTTTCAAATTCAGAATGTAGGGATATGATGACGATAAGGAATACATGGTGGTTATAGGCTCCCCAAGTCACCAAACACTATTTCCAATGTGATCATTCTAGAGGAAGAGTTGGAGGTTGACATCAAAGGCAAGGAAAAGACGCATAAAAATTTGAATCATGCAAGCCCAACCATGCCACCTCTCAATTATTCCTATATATTTAGTTTCTTTCAAGTTCTTGTTTGTCTCATTATGATTCTACTATACAATATATAGACATATGGTTTCTAAGGTGTGATTGTTGTTTGATTTCCCTCAGAGTAGTTTAACTTTAAAAAAATAAAAAAAAATCAGTTAAGTATATTTTAATTTTTTATTAAACGATTTAAATTATTAATACAAATTTAATTATGTTTTTCTTAAAATATTTTTAATTGATATATAAATTAGTCAAATGAGTAAAATCACATTGTAAAATTAGTCGAATCATTAACATTTATGGATCATAATAGTATTTATTAACCACAAAATAAAAAAATATATTTTAAAAGTTAAAAAAGAAAATTTAAGATTTAAAATGTTTAAATTAATATATGATTTTAAAATTTAAAATGTCTAAATTAATATTTGATTTTTACAGTATTTAATTAAATTTAATAGAAATTATGATGATGATGATGATGATGATTAAAATCCACTAAGATCGAGTTGGTCTATCTGAGCCTAAGAGGGTAAGTGATTACTTGTGATTCATTAAAATTTTGTTTCTGTGCTCGAAAAGCATTAAGAGAAGATTTCCAAGATCACCATACTTTTGTTGAGTTAAGATGTTAGAAAGATTGGTATTGTGATAAAAATTTTGAAAAAAATATCTAATATGGATATAGACTGGACAATCTAAAAAAAAGTATTTTTTTAATCAATTAAACAATACAAATTAATTAAGTAAATTAATTTAATTAAATATTTAATTAAATTTAATATAAATTATGATAAATGATGCAAATTAATTCAAGTCTAATCAATTTGATAAAAGAAACAAAGTATTTTGATAAAAGACCAAAAACCGATTAACTCATTACTATTGTATTGTAATTTGTCAACAAATGATTTTTTATTTTATTAAATATTTAAATTCATATATAATTTTTATAACATTTAATTTTATTTTTTTTAAATCATTAAGCCACTATTATTAATTAAAATAAAATTAATTTGAAAAAAAACAAAAACTTGTCGATAAAGATTGGACTTTAAAGTAATTACAAAAATTATAAATTGCATTTCCAATTTTAATATTAAAAAAATATATTTTTATTATAAAATTATTTTTATAACTACTAAATAAAAGTATTTATCTATTTTCTAATTAGAATACATTTTTTGGTTTTAAAAAAATTATTTTTGTTATAAAATTATTTTTATAACTATAAAATAAAATTATTTATCTATTTTCTAATTAGATTACAATTTTTTTGGTCGATTGCAATATTGATAAAATTTAATTATATTATAAGATTATGTAATTAATTGTTATAACTATATTTTTATGAATTTTGGGTAACTATATTACAAATGATAAAAGAGTAAAATTGTATCAAGCTTAACTTTGTATTAGCTAAAAAAAAATTATAATTAATTTTTAAAGATTAATATTTAAGAAAGTGATGCTCAATGAAAGGATATATTAGGATAATTGTTTACAATTTATAATTATATGATGATGATGATGATTAAAATTCATTTAGATCATGTCTGCAGGGGTGCAAATTAATTAGAAAGTGTCATGTATATGGAAAGAAATTTGTAAAGGAGGTCTCAAGTTTGATTCTCACCTCGACTAACATGTGCGCCATTCGTGTGGGATGGATGAATGCACCTGGGGTTATAGTGGTAGCCACCAAGTATCAACCCTGTGTCACACGAGTACGAGAACCGCGAGTTGTCGATTTCCCCAGCAAAAAAAAAAAAACAAAAAAAAAACCACTCACTTAGATCATAATTGATTTATCCTATCTTAAGAAGGTAAGAGTTTACTTTGATTTCTTTAAAATTGTACTCTTATTCCCAGAAAAACACTAAGAGAAGTCTTCCAAGATCACTATAGTTTTGAGGAATTACATGGTCACGAAGGTGTGTGTTTTGGAAAATATTTTTAAATAGGGATCTAATTTGAGTATAGGTAGGGAATTCTAAGAGAAAATATTTTTCATCTTCAACCCTCTTCATGTCACAAATATGGTAGATTATTTCATCTTGTGGTGTTTTTGGAATTGACCAACACCCAATTTCACTATGTAGCTTGTGAGTTTGTTCTTATTTTAGCAATGTTGATTTTCTTCTTTGCAGTTGTCAAAACTAAGAGGTACTTTTCATCTTCTATATTGGGTTTGACCACCTCCATGTAGTATCTTAATTTTTTTTTATCCTCTAATTCTTTATCGCACCACATATTCTTCTTAAATTTAAATGTGATAGTATTTTTAATATTATAGGGGTAAGGTCTCCCACGAAACCCACCAAGTCTGTGCACTCCTTGGGTAGATTCGAATATGGAACAAATGAAGAGAACAAGGAAGGAATAAATCAGTTGGGGAAACAAAGATGCTTGTGCGTGGGAAGGATCACCTTGGGCGCACGATGGACGCATTCAACACGAAGGAGACACACATCTTACATGAGTTAGAATGATTAACAAAGACGAGTTACATTTGGGTAAGGGAGGGGTGACTTGGGAGCATTCCCAAGGAGTGGACTCATTTTCCCTTGGCAACATCAATGCACCAGAGAGGTTGCACAACCCCATCGACACACCCATGATGAGTCATGACGATCATCATGAAAAGAGAACAAGGAAAGGGGTGTGTGCCCAAGGATGGGGCACTCCTTCCCAAGGAAAAAATGGTTGATGGGTGTGACAGAAGGGCACTGTGATTCAGTTAAGTGTGGGTTCATGAAGGGGCATGAAACACCCAAGAGACATGACATTTCACACAAGTGACTCTTGGAGTCCCTATAAAATCAAAAGTGCACAACCAAAGGAAGCATAGATAAATTTGGAAAGAGATTTGGAGATAAATTTTGAGGCAAGTTTGTGGTAATGAACTAAGGGAGAGTTGTCAAGATGGAAGACAAGTAGCCAAGAGTTGGGACATTTTAGAAGGTTTTGGAGAAGTATGAAAACACAGGTTTGTGGAGGCATGTGTGAGGAAGAACTGAAATATGTGTTAGCTTGTTGAAATTTTGTGGAAACGAAGGGACAACAAGTCTACAGTTGTGGGAACATCTAAGGTGTACCGTAGGTGGTTATGGAGATGGTTGTGGCTGAAATTATTCATGGGATGATATGTTCTTGAGTATCTTGGTGAGGTGAGGCAAGTTGTTTAACTCTACAAAGTTATAAATAGAACGAGTAGTGCTCATATTGTAATTGTTTCACAATAACAAAGACTTATCCAGTTGTTAGGAATGATTTGTGTTGCTCGCACTATATCTGTGTTTCTATTGATTTTTGTTTGGCAGTTTTTCTCTTGGATTCTCATGTTCATGGATGCATTCTTAACTAATACTAAGTGTTAGATTGTGTTAACAATTATCTAAGTAAGAAAGAGTTGCACTATATTAATAGTGTGCCTCGTTGGAATCCTAGAAAAGAGTATGGTTATGATCTAATTAAAGAGGTCTAGTCTGGAAAAAACATTCTTGGTGTGCCAAGTAACCAAGTTATAACTGTCATAGTTTTTCATTCCCTCAAGAGGTGAATGATCACAAGATCTCATCAAGCGTCCTATGGGGTCGTTGCAGGTGGTATCAGAGAAGATTTGGCTCTTCACCACTACTTTAGTTTGAACAATTGCGAGTGGAGGGGCGCACTTGATGTAATGTCCCCAACTAATATGGATGGAAATATTATATTTTTTGTCCAAATTATTGTTTCTCTTTATGTTATTTTGTTAAACACTTTGTTGGAAATTCTTTACAATAGCTTCCATATGTCTCATAAATAGGAATATTGTTAAACACATCAGTTGCATACATTATAGAGATATTTGAGAATATAACCATGGAATATTTATTATTATATGAGAACCCAAATTACAACAATGAAAATATGACTAATGGTTGTCAGAACAACTCCTAAACACTCTTGAAGACATCAAATCTATTGGTTGCAAGCAACTACAATAACTACTAACATAAAAAAAAATCAAGAAACCTGGTAATGATCTCAGAATATCCTTAATATGTATAATACTATGACTTCCATACCTCACCAATGTTGTCTTGATCTTCCCTTGAATACTCGCTGCATCAATATGATCATCCGAACCTAACTCAGATCTATGATCAAAAATTGTAGAGGGCCTCATGGGACACGACTGAATGTCTAGTAGGGCCTTTCATGATGAGTCTGGGAAATCGATGAGGCCATCGCATGATAACGTATTCTCAACCCATGGGGTTTTCCTACCATGATTCAGTCAGAACCCTCCTTGCACCTGCAAATCATGACTACAACCTCCTCCAAAAGATTCACCAATCTCCTGCTTGCGCTGATCTACCACGAAATGAAAATAAGCTCCGAAGTGAATCTCCAATGAAGAACCCATATATATCTGCCTCCTTATTTTATAGATCCAATGGAAATCATGGATTGATTCCCCTCTTGTCTATATAGGGTGGATATTTCACCACCAAAACCAAATCAATAGTGGAAGGGTTTTGCCCAAAACCCAAACAAAAACATTGGATACAAGAGAACTAATACAATGTCAAATCATAATAATTCGAAGTGACGGGTTACCCTTATTTTATACTTTTCCAACCCCTTATAAATCATTCCTCCATGCCTTCTATAACTCCCCCCTTTTTGACTAAATCAATCCTTCTAGAAATTTGCCCTTTTTTGACCGAATCAATTGTAACATCTAGAATTTTCTCTTTTTTGACTAAGTCAAATAGAACCCTTATTTTCCCACCAATTTTCAATTTAGGATTAAAATCAAAATTTATTAATAGTTAAGTAACTTATTAATCTAAAATTACGTTACTTCCCTAATGCCACTTTAAAAACATAACTTCTCCTAAGTGGCACTAAATGATCACCTTTCTACTCCTTTTTCTCTACTGGAAAACCGAAAAGTCCCTTCTACTACAAAATGGGGAAGCCCAAGAATGGGGATATGAAAAATCCTCCATTCCCAAATATTTTTTGTTGTCAAGCAATGCTATCATGACCTGACACTCCATCGACTGATCCAAACTGAAACTGAAAATGATAACAGGATCCCAAACCACCCTATAAGAGGTGAATCACCCTCCACTGAAGACATGGTCCGGTAATGTACTGACATCATAGGTATCCTAAAAATCACGCACAAGTAAGGCCACTCTATGCGAAAACAACTCGATCAACCCACCAAGGAATTGCTCTACTAGAGAACCAATCTCATGAAGGAAAAAAGTGGCTCTGCCCTTTGTGTCAACTATCACACTGTCTCATACTAAACTCTCGGGGTCCCAAGCTATCCTCATAAAGGAAAAACCATGCTAATGTTACACCACTCTGATCATAGTCGTCTACAATCGTGATCACTCTACATCCACAAGTTGTAATTCCTCAAAGGATCACATCTACTATTGAGGATGATACCCATACAATGTATCCCAAATCTTAAATCAGACATCATAGAGAAGTCTATGTGGTAATCAACCACTATACCTCATCTCTAAGTGTCAAAGGGAAAATCATTGATACTCCAATACCCTTGGCCTACTGCAATCATCCAAGCATCATCTGGATAATCCCCCGACATATAATCCCGAGAGTCCCTAAACAGAAGAATCACATAGAAGGTAAATTCGCTATGATCCCACACTAGCCTATAAGACATGAATCACCCTATATTCATAGCACTGGTTTGTAAGGTGAAAATACCAAAATCCACTTGAATGCTCCTGATAAGACAGGAAATCACAAGTTGTATAAATTCATCCCAATCCTTGGAAGACCACTCCTCCAAGAAACCACTCCTAATCCTCCCAAAAGTAAACTCTAGAAAGTCAAAGTCGACATTCACATCTTTGATAGTGGTTGAACTATCAAAAAATGTAATCCTAGGGTCCCAAATTAATCCCAGAAAGGAACCACCATCTTGATGTCACACCACTGTGATGATCACCGTTGGACAAATGTGCCCATTCTACATCATCCTTTCCTAGAATATCAAATTGAACTTCTTGAAGGAATTAAAACCACTATCCTGAATAATCCCCTATGAAGGTGTCTCAGTGAATTATAAGTCTGTAAATCCATGTTCGGCCTTGATTCTATCCTACCATATAGATAAAGTATATACCTTTCCTCTCTTGACGTCCCAAAAGTAAAGTAGACCAATCACTGTCACATCTTTGTCACTCATCATCCTCTTAATCAATATATGACTCAGATGAAATTCTAGATCCCACCACCAAATTAGAATTCCACTACTCCCAATACATGTTATATGTTGTTATTCCATACCAGTAACCATCGAAGTTAAAATGAGGCAAGTCCATGGTATGTCGTCATCTAGTGGAAACTAAGTACTAGGAATAAAACTTGTGCCAAATAATCTCTTCTTCTCCTACCAAACTCTACCATCAATTTACTCAAGTAATATATGGTGTCTAAGTACCTCCCTGTAAAGTATCCCTATCAACTGCAGTGTCTCATACTCACACGAGTACCCAGAATGCCTTACCAAAGATGAGTCATTTGTAACCCTCCTAAGTGTAGACTCAAGGAATACATGTGTGAAACCTCTATAGTGGGTAATTCCATCCACCACTATGTCATATGAAATATTTGAGAATTGATCCAATACAATCTAGATCCCCTCCTATTTTCCAACCTTATATCCAAAATGAAATAAATCTGACATGGATATAATAATATCTTCCTAAATCATATGACTCAAGTGAACCCTCCATGCTCTACTCAATATATTTCTAAGATCAAAAAGTAACACTAGATTCCACTTCCATTGACTTCAAAACTGGAAAGTGTCAAGTGTGTCAGTCAACCCCAATGGTATGACAAAGGACTCAAGGGGACATATGAGAGTGATATTGCAAGTATCCTAATCTGTATTCCTACTCTGGGGATATAACAATTAAGGATCAATCTCATGGGAATATTCCTCTCCGTGAATATCATCCATCCACTCATCGATCCTGGGTGAACCAAACTCAATAATATGTCTAAATTCCCTATCTAGAGGTCTCCCTTGGGAAAATGTACCAAAACCCCTTTGTATATCGTTGTACACTGTTGTATACTATTGTATACCACTCCAAACCATTGTATCATCATGTAATGCCCTATCTGACACTATATCAATCATTCCACTAACATCAACTGATCGTGGATCCTAAAGTGATGTATCCACATATATCCTATACTCATTCCTCCAATCAATTGGTGCATATACTTCCTTGTTGACTGGTCCAGAAGGAATTTGATCAAATAACTCCCTTGTAGCTAATCCTTTAGCCACAAGAGACGGCTCATGATATCTGCAATGCAAAACATGTGCATAGTCAAAACCCTCTGTGTCAAAGCTCTTCTCATACACCTGCAACTCTAAATTATCCTCACGTGGAATCGTCAAAAGAGGCTCCTCCCTCAGATCATGAGTGTCACTCATGCCCACATGTGTCACTACTTCCAAATTTTATGGAGTCTCTTTTATTGTCAGTAATTAAGAGCATGTCAAACTAATATGGTAATAAATATCCTCAATCTCCCTTCCCTTATTCTCAATGAACTTGAGAGAAAGGTACCTATCCATGAAAAACTACACATAATCATATTTCCTTTGTTCTAATTCCTATTTGATTATGCATAATTTAGCACTAGTGACTCCATCTACAACTCTCCTTTCCTCCCATCCAATTGGGTTTTCCATATAATGTATTCAATAAACATGTGAGCACCAATTTCCCACGTCAATATTTGTACAATCTTATCTTATTTGACTAATAATCGGTTCTCCAAATCATGCAATGTTAAGGGCCTTTGTTTAATATCATCAATCCAATGTTAAGGGTCGGTTGTGTCATGCCTGACACAACTGGATGTCTAGAAAGGCCTCATGTGACGATGTTTGGAAAACATCCAGGGCCTTGTCAGATACCCTATGCTCAACCTGTGGGGTTGTCATGTGATAGGATTTACTTATAACCCTTCTTGCACCTATAAATTTTGTGCACGACCTCCTCCAAAATATTTTCCAATCTCTTAATGAGCTGATCTAAAGTAACTTTAATAATAGTTAAGTAAATTATTAATCTAAATCTACTTTACTTCCCTAATGTCACATTAAAAAAATAATATATTCTAACAAAGTGACATTAAATGACCCCCCTTTTACTCAATTTTCTCCACTAGCAAACCATATAAGTCCCCTATACTAAAAAATGGGGAAACACAAGAATGGGGACATGACACTTTCTTGGTGAGGGTTCGATGGATTGACTCATTTCATAGGAAACCTCAATGTAGACTTGGTGGGTTGTGACAGGGTAGAGTTGCAAATAGAATCAATGACTTATGTGCATAACTGGGTGCACTCCTTGGGATTTCCAAGCATAGAGTTCTGAGGGTGAACGATGCACTTGGGAGAGAAAAATGAACTTAGAAATGTCGCAGACTCGATAAAAAAATTAAAATCAGATTTGATCATAGAATTTGAAGTCTTAAGATGAACTATTGGGTGCCTTGGACATGGGTGACTCATAACTTCTAGAGGGAAGACATTGTGTGAATGATTGCATTGTAACTATGTGGACAAAGCCTCTACATGGTGCCTTGGGAGACTCATAACTTCTTGAGGGAATACATGGTGCGAAGGCTTGGGTTACAGCTTGAACCGATGAAAATAGCCTTCAATACAATCCATGCAGTTGTGGAGAGTCATTGGTGTGGAAAAGGACATCTCATTGAAGATTGGTGACCAATGTGGAAAGACGATTTTCACCGTTGTTCCAATGTATGATTTTAAAGTTGTGTTAGGACAAGAGTTCATGAGGAAGGAAAAGGAAAAACGAATTCCTCAATGAATTGTTTGGCTATTTTCTTAGGACAAACTCCATGTTTGATTCCTACCATAAGGAGGAAGGAAGGAAGGAGGCACGTGGATCTCTTCCTTGCAGATGCTTGTTGTGGACAACTACATCAAGCTACCATGTGGACACAAACTTGGACAATGTGGGGTGATTGTTGGACAATATAACACAGAGAACGAAAGGAATCTGATCACACTCGAAGAAAGGCTTGTCGATGTTGAAGAGATATGTGGATATTTGGCTAGGACAATGGATATCTTGGTTTATTTATGTTTGTAAGTTAATTAGTGGCAATGATAATCAGAGGAAGTCATGAAGATGAGGATGCCGAAGTAGTTCATTGAACAGGAGAGGAAACCATTCGTAGACCAAGAGGATCTGAGGGAGATGCAATAACCTTGGTGGAAGAGAACCAAGGAAGGAGTTTACTCTTCCTCTAGCGAACTTGGACATGGTGAATGGACATATGACCTTGAGCTAGAATCATTCATGGAAGAGTGTGAAGGAAAGATCATTTCAAGTGTACCACTACTTATGTACATAACATAGAAGTATGGTCACACTTCACTGATATCATTGGGATGCATTGGAGATGAGGGAGATGGTGCAACCAACCATACCCCCTCCCTTAAAGTTAAAATGCATCCTGTTGGCTCATTGCCTCGATGGGAGGAAGTTAGGCCAATAGGGCACCTTGAGAATGTGCCTTGGTGAAAACTGTTGAGAACACAGTGGGTGACTTGAAATATTGGAGGAAACAAAGAGTTTTCGATGTGATAAGTTTGTAGATAGAAATGAATGTTCCGATGTTCCGATGTGAGTTCATGAGGCAAAGGCATGATGAATGGACTAGCTACCCAGTCATTTGAAGTCACAAGGGTATCAAATGCATGGAATAATAAACATACGTACCAAAGTATGGAAGCAACATAAATTCAGAGAGTAGTGACACTTTGTAGACTCTTGAAACTTCGTAAGGGGAGGTGTTTTTATTGATGACAACAATTGATGAATTAACAATCATTGAGTGGTGATGAGATCCAAAGATGGGAATAAATGTCATGGAAATCAACGAATGTTTTCAGGGATGACAACAAATTGGAGTGGGAGAGGATGTGAGGTCTACCATGACACCCATCAAGCACAGATGATCCCTGGGAGTATTCGATGATGGAACAAATGAGTAGAACAAGGAAGGAAGAAATCAATTCGACGAATGAAAACGTTCGGGTGTGGATAGGAGAACCTTGGATGCACGATGGCGATGTGTGGCACAAA